>CANYBF010838679.1:0-18857 GCA_948192965.1 Dalechampia spathulata
TCAATCTTATAATCATTTATCTTATCCTTTAATCATTTCACTTAATAATATTATTTTACCACTTAAATCACCCTTTAACCATCATTTATCTTCATTTAACTTACCTTTAACTTAATTAATTACCCATTAACCTTTTTAATATTTTAATTAAGCTTTTAACTTACCATTTTGATAATTAATTTTATGCCATTTTTGTCCATACCATAAACATCAACACACAAGCCACACACACATCACAATCCACTAAAAATCAACTCCTTTACAACATTAATCAACTAAATAATCAATCTAAAAGCTAAAAACTACTAAAATTCTCATCTTAACTTTCATCCAAAACAAGAATAAACTCAAAATATTTCTGCCAAATCATAAACATACTAAAAAATGCATGGATCTTCAAGATCCAACATTAACTAAGCTCACCTTTAAGCCCAACAACTCAAATCTCAACTTAAAATTGATATCCTTTGTATTTTGATATGGATCTAATAGATCTCCACTTTTGTGACCACCTTAAAGTTACTTCCCACCTTAAAATAACATGCATGTACTCAAAAGAGTTAGATTTAACCATTAAACAAGTCAAACTTCAAGGAAAGGTTACGATTTACTACAAAATCCATGATTTTTCATGGTTTCGGTTATGTGCTTGAAGGATCTTTAGAAAAGAGTTCTGGTTATCATAAGAACAGAAGAAAACAAAGAGTATTTTGACCTTACCTTGAAGTGCTCTTAAGTATCTTGCTGGAATAAAGAAAGACAAGATGAAAAGGAGTAGTAGTATGTTGCAATTTGGTAGCTTTAAAGAAAGGATAATCCGTTCTCTTCAAAAATGACTTGGAAATGAAGTTGTCTTCATAAAAAATTTAGCTAAACACATATATCTTCTGTAATACTTGAAGTTTGAAGTGGATTTGAGAAGAGAAAGGTATAGTTTGTGTTGATGTTTGAAGAAAGAAGAAGATAAGATATGTAATGGTTAAGAAATCAAAGAAAAACGAGATGAAAAAAGAGGATGGAGATAAGGTGTCAGCCAAATGAGAGAAAAAACATAATTGAATGAAATATAAGTCATAAATGAGATGAAAATTTGGATGAAATGAGACCCATTTCACAAAAGTCCCTTAATAGTCCCTACACACCTCCAAAAGTACACTTTAGCCCCTATACTTATATATATTTCATTTAACTTAATTCCACCAATCCAAACCTTTAAATTTCATATTATTTATTTAATATATACTTTAATACACCATATTTTAATTAAAAATATCATCCATCAATTTCCTCAATCAAATAAAATATAATTCTTATCTTCTCTCTCCATCTACTTACACAACCTTCCAAACTACTTTTCCAATTACCCATACCTCCCTTTTCTATTACCCATACACCATTATTTTATTATTTCCATCACATGTATAATTAATATACTATTATTATGTCTATCTCCTTATAATTAATATACTATTATTATGTCTATCTCCTTATATTAATACTCAATTATTCACTCAATTATCCAATAATTCTATTTATGACATCATCATTCCCTATTATGACATCATAAATAAAAATTACAAATTTTACTTTTCCAATATTTTCATATCATTATATACCTTCATAAATGTATTATCAATCCATAATTAATCATCCTTAATAAAATTAAAACCATAATTAAGCTCATTCGCTTACATCATGCTTAGATCATCAAGGTTCATTTATGACATCATAAATGAAATTTCAAATTCCATTTTACTTTCTTTTCTATATCATAAATCTTATATTAAAACAATCATCTTAGACATACATATTTCAATTTACTTATTAAATATTCCATTATTCACTAATCCATAATTATTTCTATACATATATAGATTATATGTACATTTTTCATTCATATAATTCATTTATACGATCCTTAATCATATTTAATTTATAAATTATGCATACTCCAAATACAATCATAATTTATCTTAAATCCTCAATTGCATGAATTTCCATGCATACGTAAATATGTTTACCTCGATATACATGTAATTATTCGATCGACTTAATTTTTCATGTTTGAACTTATTTTTCATATTCAACTTAATATACTATCATCTTATCATCATTTTTTAATCTTGAAATACACCATTTGTCCGTAATTCCACGTCATCATCCTATTTTTGATCGTATAAGGTAAAATTTTATCACCCAAATCATTAATACTTTTTTGCGCTAAAAAAAATGAAGTGTGACAGTAGTGATCTCTATCTTTTACACTTGTGATTCATAAATTATTTTTGTAATAATTAAATGATTCATATAGTTTTTTCAATCCATGTTTCATTTAGTATGCATATATAATTAATTTTGTGCACGTTTCATAATCCATCCTTGAATTACATTTTATTTTATAAATGCAATATTTACATTTTATTTTATAAATGTAATATTTACATTTTATTAGTTATTTAACATATCAAACCCTATATTATACTAATTAATAGAATTAATGTACGTAGCCAATTACCTCTTTAAAAGTTATGTCCTTAGTATGTTCCACCAAGGTTTATCACGTACACCTTCTTCATGATTCTTAAAATATATCTTCCATTTCTAATAATCGTACATGTCTTAGCAATGTATATATATCTAAAAGGCATTTAATAAATGTATAAAAATAGTGTATGTTGATGTATATTAGCATGTACTTGACTCCCTAATTTAAGTTTGGTTTTAAGCTCACTTAATTTTAAACAATGGCATGCATAAGTTTATACATCTCTTTATAACTTTTAGGCCTAATTACATGACGAACATAAGCTCCTTAAGTATATTTCTTCCATTTAAAGTTTAAGTACAAGGTAAGAACGTTCAATCATCTTCTTTTGGATTAATAAAACCAATCCTATTAACACTTGAAAATATACTCTTCTTCATATGGTAAGGATTTTCTTTATTTTCTTTTTTCCTATATTAATTATGAACATACTTCCTATATACTTCTATTGGTGTGTGTGTGTGTGTGTATATATATATATACACACACATTATTGGTAAAAAAGGGACAATAAAATAATGAAATTAATATATGTGTCATATGTGCATAAAATTAAGAACCAAAATGGATTTTGGTGAACATTCTTATCCCTTATCTTTACCTCCTTTCAAGTTAACAAATGCTAAACTAGTATATTCAAATGCCATCATGCTTAGTGATTTAAGTCACTCAACACCTCTATTTAGCATGAATATATGTACCATTTTCAATCATGGAAGGTAAAGTCAGCTGTTTATACCTTATTTTCACATTTCTTATTGAAGGGAAGTGGAAGTTTGGCTACTCGTGATGGACTTTATTCTATCCACAAATTCAATTAGGATATATTGTCATCTACTCCAAGTCTTATGACATTTAGTATGCATTAAATACAAGTCAAAATATATAGCTTGACCATAAATTTGTAATGTAATTCATGCCCATCTTTCCTATTTTTTTTATGTTAATTCTCAATCCCTTCTTGAACATTTTAGCTGTGCCTAAACTCATTTATTTTGTATTTATATTTTAAATGTGACCTTGCATTTATATTTTAAACATGACTAACTCATACACTTTCCATCTTAGCTTATTTTATTACCATGTATGCAAACATACATATTTATGTATCTATAATTCTTATCTATGTATTTATATTATTTCTTGCTTAATTTTAATTCCTTAAATGACAAGGAAAATAACATATATGTTTCCCTTATTACTTTATAGTCTTTTATGTGTTATTGCATAACTATTTATTGTTAAATATTGATTCTTTTATGCAATAATTGTGTATACTTAATTATTCATAACTAGCCCATGTACATATAAAAGTTTAGAATTCATGCATGCCCTTTCCCTCTTACATCCCTTACAAATCTCATATTTAATTTAACTATGTGCAACTTTTATGTAATGTGTTGAGTATAATATACAAACATGTTATATTCTAGCTCTTAATGTTGCTTATCAGAAGTCTTTAACCTTCAAAATTTTTAGTTTAAATTATGCACGTATGTTGTAATTTCTAGTCAATTTTCCAAACTATCTTTCATTCATAATTAAACCATAACTTTCCATAATATTTCTAGTTGCATTATTACTTCCTTGTACACATATATCTTAGTTAAACAACTACCCTTCTAGCTATTTCATTATTACATATTAGCATTGTCACTAGAAAACTTGTATTTTGATAACACATACTTACATAATTCTTATAGTGGCTCTTAATGTTTTCTATATGTAAATAATTAATAATTAATTATTCACTTATTATAATCTTCATGAAATTACTCATTAGGTTGTTGTTTATCTATCTAACTCAACATGTGTACCATAACTAAATTTAAATAAGCATTTAGAAGCCTTTAAAATCATGCAAGCTTTGGTAAACCAAGAAGAATCATCTTAATAATCTTCATAAGGATTAATTATCATGTATTCTTCCATGCAAAAAGCTTACCTTTCAACCCTTTTCCCTTTAATTACTCATCTAATTTGCTTTGGTCAAAGGAAAGCCATGTTGTAACCTTTTCAAATCTCCCTTTCATGTCTATCTTAACCTATTTTTATTAAAAGTCAAATATATATATATATTAACTAATCCTTCCTCTTTAAAATATACATACTTATATATGAATCCTTTCACATTTAATGAAACCATAAATTCCATTTCCCTTATTAATAAATACATGTATTTTTATTCAATCATTCAAACTTTTAACATCATTAATCACCTTTTTCTTTATAAGTAATCTAGATATAATCTATTTACAGTCCCCATACTTACTTTTACTAAAATAACTATTAAGTTCCATGATAGTTTCCATAGAGCTATGAATTAACTCCATTAATCCTTCAATTCAACTTAACTTAGTCATATGAATATGCAAGTAACTTAGTAATAAATAATGTTCATTTATTTATAATTATTATATGCATAAGTATGATGGATGTGACAGGTGGATTGATATTCTAAGGAGTTGCTAGAAAGGTTATATGCTTCTCATTAAAATTTAGGTGAGTTAAAGGATCTTGTATACATATATTATTTATAATTAATCAACTTATATGTGTTATTGAATTAGAAAGGGTAAACAACAAGTTAAGGTAAATTGTATGTGCATGAATACTTGAATCCATGCTAATCGAATATATACACCTTATAAAGGTGTTGCAATAAGTTATGAAGGATGAGGATTAATTTATGTTTAAGTTAAATTTTCATGGTTGTTATAAGACTCTTAGTTAGTGATTATTTCATGTTTCAATGACTTAATTAAGAAAGAGCCAAATGGTGGATTGCATAGCAAATATATGATTATATGTGATTGAAATTGGTATGTGAATTAATTTAGAATTGATGACTTTTGAATGTCTATATAACCATTGGAAAATTTGAAGCAATTATATGCATGGTTTTATTATTAACTCAAGGTGTGTAGGCTAGTTGTATATTCATTTGTAAATGTATTTTGTATGGAAAGGTATTGGCTGGTGCTAAGTGTATTATAAATCTAAATTTTCTTGTAACAATGGATAATCTTATGTCCATTTGTGCATGGTCCATAAACAATTTCATGTTTCTAAGGTAATAAACAATGAGAAATGGAAATACTTGAACTTAGATAATGCATGATCGAATAACATGATTGGATTGAATAAACCTAATAATTTTTCAAGGTTTTAAATGTTTCATCAGGTTATCAAGAGGAAAACTAATATGCAAATTTATGAAGATTTATAGTTGAATAACACCATTATTCATGTATTGACCAGTCTATAAGTTAAGAAAAATTGAAATAGAATAAGGTGATAGAACTAAATACATTTATTAATCATAAGCCAAACTCTCCAAATTATTGCATGTTATGACATAACTAAAGTGGCCATGTTTCACCAAATAGCTACATGTCCTCTTTAAAGAAGAAAGATGTAAGTAATTATGTATGGATAAGTAAAATTATTTATTAAGAGTCAAAATGATTTATTACTTTAGCTATATATATATATATATGATTGAACAATTGGTTTTTTCTATGAGAAGATAGATGATAGATTATATTATTAATAAATTTGATAGAGCATATATATGTAAAATGGTAGAATTAAATGATTAAGTTAATGCAAATTTAATTAGATGAGCATTTAAAATTGAATATAAGTGGGAATACACCTTATACTTGTTAGAAAAACTTGAATAAATTGTATGTGTAAGTACATACTAAATGTTTATGAAAGTGGCATAAAAACATATGGAATTGGGACTTGAAATGAAAAAACAAAGTTATTCATATGACTATCAAATGTATAAAAAGTAACATATTCAAATGAAGGTGGAGATGGCATAAAAGTGGTATGAAAAGAAAACAATAATGTTATATGAAGTTAACAATAAAGAGATGGTTGGTAGATAATGAAAGTAATATACACATACTATACAAATCTGGTATAAGCTAAATAATATTATAGGTTTAGATATTCACGTAATTCATTTGATTTATAGGATATGATAATGTGTTTAACAAGTACTAAAGAAAGACTAATTGTTATGCCTATTCCACAAATTGATAAAAGAAAAGAAAAGAAAAGACAAGTTTATGCTTATTAATTATTATTAATAAATAAAATTATCAAGAAAGTTGAGCTAATTATATAATGGTAATTTGTTTATATGTAATGCAATGCAATCATTATATGTTAATGGTGTGATCATTATTATGTTTATAAGTAAATGTTTGCTTTTTATTAATAATGGTGGAACCGAATAAAATCATATAATTTCAAGCTAGTATATAATCAATGTTAGGTGTGTACAAATGGTATATGGTTAATGTTATATGCCTAAATGAGCATATTGGTTATTATAACGAGAGAAATGGATGTTACCTTTTGGAATTATGATTACATAATCATCTACACAAGGTTGATCGAGACTAATAAATATATTTTAAGGTTATATGATTAACATTGATTATGTTTATGCTTACACATTATAAACTTTATTAGTATGATTACAAGTGAATCGATAGAGAAAAAATAATAAAATAAATAGTTAAAAAATACAAGTATGGTTTGTTTATTCTTATTGCTATAAATGGAATTCACATGTAAATGGAAAATCCATCAAAAGGAAAATGTGTTATGATGAAATCATTAGCTAATTTAGTTTTTAATCATAAATTATTTGCTGATTTTATTTGAATTATGATTATATTGAGTTAGAAATGAGAACTACTTAACATATTAGCTACATATGCTTATGGAAAGTTATGAATACCAAATGAGTGTATTACTTTGATATACTAGTATGAATTGATGTAAGTTATGATGGCATAATTTGTCATACTTGTGACCTATTATGATATGCCTCCCATAGCATAATTACCAATCTCCTCTAAAAGAAGACTAATAATTACCCTACAAGGGATGCATAACATAAAACATGAATCATAACATGCAAGCATATCATATGTAGTGGATAAACTTATAACAATATCACAATCAAGCATGCAGTTATCTCATTTTCATGGTTTTGATACCAAAAAATTATCATATAATATGATACCAACAGAAAAACATATCACATATAATTACGTATAGCAGAAACATGCAATGTCACTAATATTTTACTACCAAGGTACAAGAATAGAGTAGAAGGTTACACGAGTCACAGAATAAGAGCCTGTCTGGTAGTCCAAGACCTCTACCATTAAACTCTCTCAGGTCTTCTGTTGTCACCCGTAGTTCCCTTGATCTCTTATGTCGCTAGTGCCTATGTTCATCAATTGATAAACGCTGAGTATAAAACTTAGTGGTGTTAGTAAAATAAATAACAAGGAATATTCATAGCACAGCACAGAGCATATCATTCCATATAACTATTCATTGAGAAGCATAACTCATTCAAATAAATTCCATCTAACATCTTTTCTGCAAGCAAAACTCAATCAAATATCAGTATTAACATAATCCAATCACATAGTCATAAGCAAGGCATTTCACATGATATTAATGTCATTTGCATCATTCATACAACACCTTTCATCATTTCATATATGATCCTTTCATAATCATTCCATCAATGTTTATGTACATGAATGTGATAGAACAAACCTTTATCTTTCTTTGAATGCATCATGATATATATTCCCCTCTATTCTTATATTATAATCATAATCATGAATGGCCTACATTCTCATGTATATGTGTACATAGCACTGGCCATCTCAAAATTACTCAACTATGAAACCTTATCCTTACATAGTCTCAGGATCCATCTTTTTTGAGTGTGGGATCAGTTCATTCATGTACCCCTTCGCCTAGAAGCTTGCCAGGAGCCACTCCTTGTCCATGCTCTCTCTGGCACCGGTGATCACTCCCTGCTCTCATCAGCCTCTAGTTTCATATGCTCACCACCTTTAGCTTGGTTTGTCCCCAAACCACATCGTATTAGGAGAGGTCCAACATTTTCCTCCTCCTTTATTTACTCCAACATGCATGCCATGATAAATGCAATTATGAAAATGACATGCTACATGAATCATGATTTATTCAAACATATATAATCAATATTTTATTTTTAAACAGAATCTCATAAACATTATCATTTCCAGCTAAACGACTTAACTCAATCATAATCATATATAATCATGAAGGTAAACATTTTAGCTTACCCATCGATTCATTTGAAATGAACTAACTATTAATAGTATAAGCATAATTCAGTATAAACCAACATATTTATCATACATGTTTTACTATAGGACTTCATTTCAAGACCTTAGACAAGGTCATAAAGTGAAGAGCACAAACCAGCAAAACTAGCACAAACCTGCCACTGCTTTTCCTTTATCTATGATTTGATGAATAGGTTCTCTATCTGTATCATCACTTGATCATCATGCAACATCTTTTAATATCTTAATCAATCATAACATAAATCATAGATAACTATTTTATTATCATACCATTGGTACATACTCATATCATAGGGATAATTTATCCAATCATGCATATATATAGCCCAATAAGATCATATAACCATGTTTTTAATCCTTATTAATAGAATGAGAAATTAATTATTTACCCATATTCATCCTTAACTTCCTTTATTACTATGTTAATATTCATATTTTACCTTTATTTATTAAGATAATCACATTAACAAATAATTTAGAAAACATAAAAAAAACATATGACTTAATCATAACATAGTCGGCTTATCTTACCATTTTCATTAAGTAAATGAATTCTATAAATTTATATCTTTCTACCATTAAAATGTAGACTTAAATAATTTTCCAAACATATATTTTAAGCCCATAATTCCTTCATTAAGTTATGCAATTAAATCATGTAAATTTATTATTTTAAATTAGCAACATTAAATTATTACATGAACCTCTTATCTTTCAGCCCATTTTTAATTAACCAAATGAAATTTAATTAAAGCCAAACCAATTTCATTAGAAAGTAGACTTCTAGAGCTTTAAAACAATATATTATATGACTTCTAACTCATTCGTTTAAGTCCTAAAAGTTAAGTTTTACAGCAAGCTAGAAAAACTGTCTATTTTCATGCGTAAAGTTTAAGCGTGAATTTTAATCTTTCATCTTACATGTTTAATTACCACCAATCTCATCTTAGTTAATTAAAATTACCTTATTTATATCTAGACCATAATTTTAGCAGTAGCTTAAACTCATCAACACAACCATAACAATCCATACAAGAGATTTATTTAATTACATCCTTATATATAGGTTAGATAATGCATGCAAAATACATCATACAACTGTACTACCTTTACATCTTACCATAACCAACAACTAGCCCTTTTTTCCTTACCAAAATGCATGCATGCATGTTAAAATAAGAGGCACATGTGGGGGGGTTTTAATCCCTCACCACATACATATCAACACAACTCATGTGCACAACTCACACATGCAAATAACTATAGATACAACACTTGAATAATCAAAGACATTATGGACCAGCCACACGCTACAATATGCCTTATGAACAACACATACATGTATGATAACTAGCAACATCCTTAACTCACCTTTTAGATAAACCATAACACACAAACTCAAGGTTCCCTTTAAAGGTAGCAACTTTAACCGCTAATAACCACACACAAAAAGCAAGTTCAAGGTGCAACCACACGACCACACTCCCTGTTACATGCTAGAGAAGCTTCTAAGGTAACATGCAACCAAGGTCTAAGCTATTTAAACAAGATTTAGTGTGTTTAAAGGAAAGAACAAAATGGAGAATGGAAAGGAGAGAAAATGCCGAAGTGAGAAGATGAAAAATGAGCTATTTTTCTTAAGTATAAGCTGATATATGATTAAGTTATGCTATCATGTATTAAGCCATAAAATGGCATGCAATGTACCCTCATCAAAAGCTAAACACCTCACCTTCCATGAGTTCCTTAATAAGACACCTCACCTTCCCATTTAACACCTCATTGTCATGTAATCATTGTTAATAATCATGAAGGTGGTTTAACTTAACTTACAATGCACACAGCCACACTAAATTAATTCCTACATGCTTAAAATGCAAGGCACTCTTAATTACAATATATTATACATATAAGCTTCATATAAATTAACATAATATAATTTATTTATATATTTTAAGCACATAAATTATTTAATAAAAATGCATAAACATATAATTTACAATTAATCATATCTCTTCATGCTAAATTAAATTAAATTAACTATACATATTATTGATTTAAATGATTACTCATATAATTAAATTTTATACCTCCTACTTAATTTAGCATATAATTCATCCATAATTCCTATTTAATTCTAGCACCTTCAATAAAGAATCAACATAACACCCATTCAAATAATAATGCAAATTAATCACGTATAATTCTAGTGTGTGTCGTGAGGATATGACATAATTGAAATTAATGTTGAATCATTGTTAAATGAATTGATACATGGATTAAACCCTTTGATAGATGAGACATATGATTAAAAATGGGTTGATATCATTAAGATATGATGTGGTATTGTTTTAATCATGCTTCATACTACCAATATTAAGTTGTTCATGCATTAAGTGTTACAACATGATATATAGAGGAATAAGGAGATATATTATGATGTTGTTATGATTATTTTTCAAGGTTGGTTGATATTGTCCCTCCTTGATGAGATTATATTAATTTTCAAGGTTGGTAAATATCATCCCTCCTCAATAAGATGATTATTTTCTGAGGTTGGTTGATACCATCACTCCTCAATGAGGCTATAATATAATATATGATGATATAATCATTCTTAAGGTTGGTTGATACTATAACTCCTTAATAAGGCTATATTTACCTTACGAGGTCATTCCTCAATGAGGCTATAATACAATATATTATAATATGATTATTTTTTAGGCTAGTTGATATTATCCCTCCTTGATGAGTTATAATGTTCAATGGGGGGTATGAATGACATAAATGAGTTAGTAGAAAAAATTAACATGTCATTCATACCACATGCATGGCATATTAGCACTTTGATAACTAATACTATGATGATAATGAATTGATGAGTTATGGAAAGCTAAATTAAGATTAGATGCTATAATGTTAATGTCGTACACATGTTTGTACAAGAATTATATGCATTGTTATGTACACATGAAGTCATTTGTTTTAAAGTAATAATGAGTTCTTGTAGATAAAAATACTTGTTCATGTTTTATCTTATTATTCTTACTATAATTTTTTTAGCACCATTAAGTTATATGCTTAATGTTTATCTATATGGAATAATGAGTTCTAGATCAGTGAGGTATTGAATTCCATTAATGATAATGGTAATGGAATTAAAGAAAATTTTCATTTATAACATAAATCTGAAGGGATATAGCATCAAAATCACATGAATAATATTAAGAGGAAGAAGAAAAGTGTACATAACAATTACATTAAACCGTACATCTCCTTCAAAATTTAATTTCTTTATGATTATAGTAACTCACAAATAGCTAAATGTAGGAGATCTTCAAAGTATTCATACCAAATAGAGGAATCGAGTAGTAAACTCTTTGCCTTACACAATCAACTAATCAAAGACTAGTGAGATTAGGAGATATTATTTTAATGTTTCAAGTTTTTTCTTTCTTTTCTTTATGATTGCTAAATTCTCTTTTAAAAGGTGAGTGAATCCTTTGGCTAAAATAAGAATAATGAGGAGACTTAACCTTAATTTGAATATAATAGTATATTTATAATAAAATATTAAGGTTATATGGGACCTTAATAAGTTTAGTCTAACTTATGACTTGGTTTGGCTTCATAAGCTAAACTAATCTTGGACCCTTAAGTTACACATGTGGACCCTTAAGCTTCTTGAGCTTAGTCCATGTGACTTAAACTTTAATTCAAAGCACTATTTAATAGCTTATCACATAAGCCTAAAATATTATTAAATTTTTTTTGCCATTTGCAATTTTAACTTGTTTCCTTTTTTGTAAATGTGACCTTTTAGATTCTTAACATATTGGTAACTTATTAAAATATTATTAAATCATAGTTAATAATATATTAATATGCAAGTCAGGAGTGGTAGCTAGTCATACATCATGACTACTTAAATATTAAAAGGTAATTATTTGATCACAACCCTTTTATATTAGACATTGCTATAATAAACTCCTTTCATTATCCTTTATCTTATTTAGGTTTGAGTATGGATTAATATTAGCTCAATGCATGATCTATTAATGTATGCTCTAGAGCATCATGTAAATTATGTAACATTTATTATTTATTAATAAAAGGAATTATTCATTATTTAGTGCTATATTTCATTATATTTATATTGCTTGGAGCTTAAACTAAATAAGGAATTCCATGATATTAGAACAATATAAAGGTATTAATAAAATGTGCTTATAGAATGAGTTTTCTATTGTATATAAATGTTCAATATGTAAATTATCCTTAATCATGGTATTAATAAGAATGAACATTATTAATATAGTTAGGTCAACACACATTATACTTCCTTTAGAGAGTGCATTCTTATATACTATGACATCAGATTTCTAAAGTTAATATGTGAATGAATAACATAGTACTGATTCATCGGATAAGATCTTGCCAGTGAGATTTTGTATGGATAATTAATCTATGTATGTGAAATTATATCTCATTTATATCAATAGAGCAAGTATCCTCAGACTTAATATATCAAAGTTATCTTAGCTATAGATAGGAGGTGTTTGTAACTTGGAGGTTGAGTATAATGTGAAGTAGTTGAAGGTAGTTGTATATCAATAAAGGATTAAGCACCCTATATTAATTGTAAGAGTTTTATCTCATAGTTCTTGTAGTAATCTGTGATTCAGGAATCGCTAACTAAAGTAGAATGCCAAGTAGTGAATGAGATTTATAAAGGCATTTTGGGAATAAAGATGATAATGCATGGAGATTTAAGTTTAGGGCATGATCTAATAGTACTTGATCATACATTGAGTTAATATTAATCCATTCTCAAACCTAAATAAGATAGTGGATGGTGAAAGGAGTTTATTGTTATGGTATCTAATATAGAAGGCTTATAGTCAAACTACTAACTTTTTAACATTTGGGTAGCCATGATGTATCACTAGATACCGCTTATGACTTACATATAATGATATTATTAGATGAGATTTGATGATATTTATGGTATGTTAGCAACATGTTAAAAGCCTAAGAGGTCACACATAAATAATGAAAGTTTTAGATTGAAATTAAAAGATGATATTATGAAGTATTATTGAATAATATGAGATATTATATATAATATTAAATTTTATTTTTGGTTATTTTATTGACCATAAATAAAATTGTATTTGATTGGATTTGTCTATGGGTTTACCTAATGACTTAAGTTGTTAGGGATTGGAAAAAGGTTTGCTACAACCTTTTTGTAAGTCAAGATTAAAAGAGATCATCTTTGATATAAGTGTTACTAGTTCTCTATGCCATGGTTCTTTTTATGTTAGAATTGATGAATTGATTGCATAGATCTGAATTTTCAAATGATAAAACAAAAACTTTTATTTTACTCTATTGCATCAAACATGTTTCCAAATAAACATTGTCACATCCAATGGGATCCATTAACCACCCTATAAAGAATATGTAAATTTTTCCTTTTTTGATAAATTATAATTCCTTTATAGTTATAACATTTACTTCTGATAGATGTCTCTTAATTGCATCACCTATACTTTTGCATTTGATAATAATGCAATTATACAAATGCATTACTACCTTTGTATTGACTATTTACATATGATGGTTTCATATTTATTAGAAAACCTACTAGAGTATGTCAAGTGCTCTACCCTTGAACTGTAAAAAAATATCACTCATTAATGATTGACCGGTCTCCCTTTACATTAGCAATGCTAATATGCATTCATCAAATCGTAACATTGAGTATAAAACTTAATAGTGCTTAAAAGCATAATAATTATATTAAAGATAAAATAGGTAAATTTCTTTTACAACATTGAGAATTCATAAGGATATCATATGATGTATATTTCCTCATTTAGTCAATAAAACATATCATTTTTATATAGATATATGGATAGTGTTCTCGATGATTCTGTCAAACTATAATGCATTATGCAACTTTTATCATCTGCATCATTCACACCCTCATAGAATATTATAACTCATCAAGGAGGTGGTATCAACCAACCTAAAAAATAAACATTGCATCATGAACTCAATAAGGAGGGATGTTATTAACTAACCTTAAGAATAAAATATATAACCTCATTGAGGAATGATTTTAAGAAAAATAAATATATAGCTTCATTAAGGAGTAATGCCAAAAAAAAACTATTAATAAGTATAATATTTTTTAGGTTATAAAGTATTTGGTTCACTATCACATAGTAGGGTATAATGTTATTTGAATAACATTCTTTAGTCATGCTACTAGAACTATTCAAGAACTATTTCAGACAACCAAATTTTTCACTCATATGTTAACTATTGTGATGATATTATTTTATATGATGAAATGCTATACAAAATGTCAATGAATGCATTTATACATGACACACTTTCTTGCTCTGCTCTATTATTATAACTTTATCATTATTAATTGATATCCCTTGGATACAATTTGCAATCATAGATTGCCCATGTAATTATCTCTAATTATTTGTAATTTATATTGATTTCATATGTAACATATATTTTATTTATCTAGTACATATTCCTCTATCATATACATATATTTAGGCCTCCTATATTCTTCCATTATATATATATATATACAAGCAGCAAATATTAAGGAAGCATATAAAAAGTATTAATAGATAAAGATTATTTAAGATTATCTTAATAATTTTTTATTATAATATTAATTAAATAATTAATATTATAATAAGAAATTTCTAATTTAATCTTCAATTAAATTAACTTACTATTGAAGTTTTGTTGGTATCAAAGCCTCATCTTTTTTTGATGGTGGTTATAGATCTATATGAAAAAGAATTTCATGATTAAAAACTTAAGTAATTTAAAATAAAATAATTGACTTAAGGATTTGGATACGCAGTTAGTCTTATTTTTGCCAATGGTAGGCGTCTTTGGACAATAAGTCGGTGGTCACGTTTAAGAGTCAATAATTATGTTTTAATTATATAAGTTTCTAAAATGGAACCTTTTTTATGCAAATCTGCTAGTACTACTAGATCTGCTAACTCTGATAGCTCAAAAATTAAAAAATTGTTAATAGAAATGAGGTAATATCAGAAGACTTTAAAAAGGCTATTGATGATTGGGATATACCTAAAATAGATAACGAACAAATTTATAAAATCTCAAAATTAAATATTTTTAAAATAGATTACACTATGAAAATTGAAGAATGAGATATTCAATTAAGTAAACCTTTTGAACGAATAATACTTTTATCATTTAAAACATTACAATAATATAAAAGCAAGGGTTTTAAATATATACATATAGGATTAATACAAATTAGTATAAAATCTTTAACTAGAGAAGGTTTAAACACAAGTATTGTATCCATAATTAGAGATGCTAGATTTATAAACTTTCAAGATTCTTGATTAGGATTAGTTGAAACAAATGTAAGTGAAGGACTAATTTGTTTTAATATACATCCAAACATAACTATCTCATTAAGTGATACCAATATATTAAAAAGAGTAATATTAGAAATAAAAACTTATAATTATAAAATGTTATAAGGATCTATTCCAATAGCTTTAATATATAAATACATTATAAGATAATGGTATCTGCTTTTTCTACAAAATATAAAATACAACTTAAAATATGAGAAACTAAATTCTTACAAATAGATCTTAGTAAAGCAAATACAGTAATTCCTAAAACTATACAATGGAAAGATATTTCTCTACCAGATGAGTGGGTCATAGAAGGAACTGTCCCTCCACTAGAACTAGAGAAAATAGTAAAGTCAAACATAAACCTAAGTAAGATAGAACAATATGATGATGGAAAAGTAAAATTAAAATTTGCTAGACATAGTATAAGTTCACAATATTCAGATACATCTTCAACTAATTCAGCTATAGATTTAGGAAAAGCTTCATAAATACCATATGTAATTTATACTTCGTATAATGAACCTAAACCAGTTTTACAAACTTTTGTTAAACCTAGATATTCTACATCTGATATACTAGAATCAAGCCATAGATTAAAAAATATAAATTATAGTTCAAATATACCACATTCTTTATATGATAATTTAGATCCATTAGATCCAAACCCTAGATTAAATCAATATAATAAACAAATGACTTTGTCACCAGAATCACCTACAACATCAGTTATAACAGAAAATATGATAAATAGGGAAGTAACAGAAAATTTTATTTTTAATGAAGAAGAATTTTATGATGAAACAACAGCTATAAAAAATATAAAAAAATTATTAAATATTACTAAAGAAAATAATATTAATAAATTAAAAGAAGAATATATTAGATTTGTAAAAAATAATCAGATAAAAATTAAATTTTTTAATTAGTTCAAACAAATATATAAGAAAAATATAAATCCAATAACAATTAGTAATAAAGAAATAGAATGGAAAACTAAAGACAAAACGATGATTAGTGAACATTCACCTAAAATAAATAGTACTTTTGATTACGGAGAACATGAAATAAAAATTGCACCATTTAAGGTTATAAATGAAGATTATCCACAATGTACAATATTAGAACAAAATAATTTTTGTAATGCACATCTTTGTAGTATAGGAAAACTGTCATGCCTTTTCTGAGGTGCGACATGCTCCCATAGAATAATTAATAATCACCAAACAATGGAAACCATTAATTACTCTACAAAGGATGCAAAATTTTTTTATATATACATAAAATATTTACTACGTATTAAATTACGGAATAATAACCTTACATTACATATTTTAATTACTTTTAATTACTTGATTTATTTATTTAAATATTTTAAACTAGATCAAGTCCTTGTCATCAAGTGACTCCTGTTGAAAAGGTGCTTTGGAATTCGTGCGCTCCAACCGTCTGTTAACCTGCGTTCATCAAATGACGAACGCTGAGTATATTACTCAGTGGTACTTAAACAACGTAACTTAGAAAATATTATCAAAAACATATCATGAACAATAATGATCCACATAATCCAATTCATCTTAATAGTAGCATCATCATATAATCGTATAAAATATTTTTCTGAACATTTCAGATTTATATACTTTTATTTGTTCTCTAAAATATTCATATCATTGATCATCTACATCGATACTTTATTAATTTTATTTATAACATTTTTTATTTTTTTATTTTTTATTTTCAGTAAATCATCATTATTCTACCATAATTTTCCCAATAATCTAATTTACTCAAACATATGTACAAACCAATATCATCACTTCCATAAATATTTTAAAATATAATAAAATCTTGCAAGTGTTCATAAATATCATCTTTCACTTTATTACATATTTCTTCCATTAATAATTCATAGCATAATTAATAAAGTTAATTATTTTCTCAATTAACATTCAATATAAATGACATTAATTAATGACCTCATAATTCATCATTTTATCATCGTCTATGGGTATAAGAACTAATATCTATATTCCACTACTTTTATTATATAATTATATTTATCGTATTAGAAATAACAATAACTATTTTAAATGCATCATTAACATAATCCATTAAATCATACCATAAATCATTATTCAATGCAATACTTATAAGAATACAATTATGATGCCTTTATCACTTTATCATCATGTTTATATATCATTTATTCATGTATTTTCATAATGCATGAATGAGAAATGTTATTTGTGAGAATGCATTCGTGTCATGCATTCTCCCTCTTATTTTCCTGTATCAATTCTTTTCATAAAAATTGCCCTTTTCACATTTTCGCTATTCATATTATATGCATTCTTGGTACTGAGTCTACATTTCATTTCATTTATGTGGTTCAACAAACTGGAACCCATTTCACATATATTTCATGACTTTCCTTTTATTTCCCGTAAGAATTCATTTCATAATACCCGAGTATCTTTTTCATTTATCATTTCCTCACTTTTGCTCTTTTTCCTCGTTCCTTATTTCTCCATGTCATGTCATGTTTACGCATATGTCAACTGATGTTTCATGACATGATATGTATACTTTAAGTTTGATGCTATAATGAACATATATAAGCTCCATAATAATGAATCATTCATCATCCATTAGATATAGCATCCATAACACATATTCAATGATATTAAT
>CANYBF010838689.1:0-17834 GCA_948192965.1 Dalechampia spathulata
TATGCGAAAGAGACTATTTAAGTCAATAAGAGTAACTAATAACAACTTATAAAAATCATATATATATATATATATATATAGTGTATAGAGATCGTATCGTATCATTAAACATCATGTCTTATCGTTAGGAAGCATTTAAAACTGGTAACGTATACGTAAATACCATGGAGGATTTTTTGTAATACTTCTTGTATTAGATGTAGTATAGAAACATCATGAAGTACATGTATGTAGAACTTGTATGTGTACCTTTACTATACTTCCATCATTAGCCATCCATGTATCATGATTGTATATGAATGATGAAATGACTTTGAGAATGCAATCATGCTTTGCACTCTCCCTTTGACATTATTAATACGTATAAATAATTATGCATAATTTAGATTAGGTCTCATATTGTATCGGTATTGATCCTCTTAGGGACCTGATTCCTTTAAGAACAAAATATTATCATACAACTTTTTAAGCCCGGCTTATAGCCCATCATCATATAGTACGACTTAAAGAGTTCAGCTTTTGGCCTAATAGTATATCATGTATGACCTAGTACACATAATATAGCATATAGCCAAGCCTTTGGCCCATTAGTATCATTATCATATCATTTCCACCTTATATCATCACCATGAGATGCCATGAGTATGCTTGGTGCATTATATGATGTATGTCGCATACTATCTGTTAACCCTGACTTTTCACCATCGTGCAATTTCGGGCTTTTGTTGATTTGGCTTGGTCTTAGTCACCGTATCGACCCCCGATTATGCACATAGCCCCTTATAGGCTTCCCTTGGGTATTATGGTGCATAGAATACATCAGAGCTGGTGGGGCCAGCCATGACACTTGGCGGGCCCGCCATTCTCATTTCCCTATTCTGAGTGCTATGTAGATATAGAACACCCTTCACTATTGCCTACGCAAGGAAAACCACATGAAATGCAAAATATTGCATTTTAGGCATTTGGCACTATTCGCCATGAATAGTGCATAAGTAGGGCCCGCTTCCTTTATTATTTATTATGGATGCTTTGTACATACAGAACATACTCGACTCCTACTTATGCAAAGTAGAGATTGCAGAATGCAAAATATTGCATTTTAGGCCCTGGGTACTATTCACCATGAACAGTGCATATGTGGGGCCCACCTCTCGTATTAGCTCATTTTAGTGTATTCCTTACTTGCATAATACATTTCACGGTTGCCTTACACGAGGCACACCCCGTGGTATCGCAAATGCCATATTCTGGGACCGCCACTATTTCTTGTGTGTTCTGTACATACAGGACACATTTCATGCCTGCCTACGCATGGTAAAATACACAGAATGCAAAATATTGCATTTTGAACCTAGGTCACTATTTATTATGAATAGTATACAGGCAGGACCACCACCTTTGTTAGCCTATTTTGAGGGTTTTGTATGCACAGAATACCCTCCACATGTTGCCTACGCTAGGCATAGCGCTTGACATGCTGTATGCCACTTTTAGGGCCCGCTACACTGTGGGGCCCACCGAGGGCACTATTAAGGCCCGTTACCCATTTTGCCTATTTTAGGTGTTCTGAATGCACAGAACACATTTTCACTAATGCCTACATGAGGCACGATGCACGGCATCCCGAATGCCATTTTTTTAACCCTAAATGGCCTGTTGGGCCTAGAACGGGCCCATTAAGTCAAAATTCGGTGTTTGGGGCCAAATTTGAGAAAACTTAAAACTGTAAAGTTTCTCGGAATGTCGAATAATGCTTGTTGGACATATGGATCACATCCCGTTTTGCCCGTACGAACCGGAGCGCATAGCTACATGTGGTGCGCATAGTACTATGCGCATCGCATGTTGCATAGTAAAGATGTTTGGTTAGGAGCCTTCTCGGGATTGAATTTGGAAAAACTTTGTTCTACAAAGTTACTCCTCACGTCGAATAACGCTTATAGGCTCGGGGTGCACATCCTAAAGCGACTATAATGGGCCCCACGTGACAGGTTCCAAACTATATGCTACGCATATAGGACTATATGTACAGCATATAGGCTATGTGCTACGCACATAGCCTTGTATGTGGCGCACATAGTTTTAAAATTTTTCAAATCCAAGTGAAAATTATAAAATTACCATGCCAAAAAATTGCTCTATAAATATAGAGCTCTGGGTAACATTTTAAAGACCCCGAATTTGCTTTGAGAGCAGCTAAAACCCTGCCAAAATCATTTTAAAAATTAATTAAACACTTGATTAATTTTTCTTAGGGATTTAAAGACAAATTGGCTCTAGTTAAGCTCCCTGAACATGTAAGGAAAGAAGATCTACAAAGGAAAGCCACTACCTAGAGGTAATTCTTCTGATTTTTCTCATTTTCTTTCATTTTTTGAAAATTTTTCAAACTATTATCACCTCTAATTTTCAAAGAAAACCCCATTTTCTCTCGGTTTTCACTGGTTTTCTTCCCGATTTGGCCATTCCAGTGGCTTTCAAGGCCTTTCCATGCCTTGGGAGTCCTGGATCTGCCTTAAAACAAGCCAGATTTCAAATAATTTTAACTTAAAAATTATTTTTCTTGATTTGGATGCAAATCCACGAGCAAAACTTCAGTTTTGAGTCCGATCCACCTAGATCGGGGCCGGATCTAGGGTTTCTACTGAAAAATTTTTGATTTTGCTTTGATTTTTCAAACTATGTGCACCACATATACATCTATGTGCGTCATACATACCCTATGTGTGGCGCACATAGATCTATGTGCAGTGTACATAGATCCCGATTTTCATAGAAAAACCCGATTTTCGTCCGAACCGATTTGGATCTAAATTTTCCAGTAACTCCAGTAGCTTTCCCATGCAATTGGGGTTCTGGATCTGTCAAATATTGTCCAGATCTAATTGATTTTAGCCTTAAAATTAATTATTTCAATTAACTGCTTAATTAATTATTTGGTTTGCAAAATCAGAGGCCGATTCATGCTCAAAATGAGGTACTGTCTTCATTAAATATGCTTGTTTTAGTCTGTAGTCTGATTATGTACTAACAGATTTAATTTTCTTACAGATCCATTAACTATGTACACTACATATGATGCTATGTGTACCACACACAGTCTATGTGTGGCACACATAGCCTGATGCACGGTACGCATAGTTCATATTTTTCCAAAAAAATATATTTTTGAACCATATTTTCATCGTATTTTGACGTATCTAGTGGTATTTGATGCTTTACAATGGCTTAAGTATTCTAGATTTGTCATAAAATAATTACACTTAATTAATTTTGGCCTCAAAATTAATTTTTATGAGAAAAAGCCATTTTTACTCGTATAAAATGTGGTTTTCGAAATGATTGGATTCAAAGTGGTTGAGGGGCTATCTCCAGATTATTCCAAGTGATGTTAGCACTCTTATTTGATTTTCCATAATCAAATAAAAATAATTTTGCTTAAAATTATTTTTTGTTAAAATGAATTTTCACGATCCGGCTATGTGACGTGTTACGTGCACCCACACATACGCATGCTAACTCGCTTTGTTGCAGCCATGACGTCTCATATTTCCTAGCATAGGTCACACATACATTCTACGTGTTGCATCATGTGCATCATACGCAATCGTATGTGTATACTCGTGCATCCATGCTAACTCTTTCTATCTTGTATAGAACCATGTCAGACTCATAGAATGCCAGAAACGTCGCTTCATCATTTGACCCTGCTACCCCAACGCTAGATGAGACCATGCTCACTGCAGTTTAGAAACTCATTGACTAATCTATGGCCAAGCTTCTGATTGACAACTTCAAGGCCCTCCTGCCCCCCCTCTCTAATCAAGGAAAAGGGAAAGGGTGTCAACCTATATGACATGGAGACTGATGATGATGTCTCCCTTCATATGCATGATGTTTGGAAGTCTGAGACTACTGTCTTAGAATAGAAGATAGAACAACTGCAGACCATCATGCAGATCAAAGGCATGGGGTCTGACCTGGACTTTGATGAGTTCTTTGTCCACGCTATCAAGGGCCTACCTGCTAAGTTCAAGCTCCTTGATGTTCCCAAGTACAATGGAGTCGGGGACCCGAAGAACCATCTGAAAACCTACACCATGCTGATGAGCACTACAGACCTATCGGATGATCAGATAGTCCAACTCTTCTTTATCTCACTGGAGGGACCAACACTAGCCTGGTATCATAGTCTCAACAAGGCAACCATGGTCGAGTGGAAGCCTCTTTGTATCGCTTTCTGTAAATGGTACGGGTTCAAGGCCTGATTTGATGTAACCTTGATGGACCTGGAAATGGTTAAGCAAAAATCCAATGAGTCTTTTATGGATTACTTTAGTCACTGGATGGACAAAGCTACACTGGTCAGATAGAAGCCATCTAAATCTGATATGATCAATAAGCTTATCATGGGGTCACTGCCACTCTACTAAGATAAGCTGAAGTATCAGACGTTCCACACTTTTGAAGACATCTACTCAGTGGGACAACGCATTGAGCAAACTGAGGGTAAGAAAAAGGAGCCTTCCTTCCTCAAACCCAAAACCACAACCTACACACAAATACAACCAAAGCCTCACTATGACAACGCCCTGTAAATACCAAAACCACAGTACATCAATGTTGTACAAACACCAAATCCCATACTCTGAAACACTACCCCGTCCAAAAGATTCTTGGATCTTGGAACGCCACTTTCAAAGGTTTTCGGGGGTCTCCTCAAAGCCAAACTCATCAAACTACTAGAGCCAAACTTCAAAACACCGCCCCTAGCCTCAGTGGACACCAAAACATACTGCCACTATCACCAACACTATGGTCACAATACTGATGACTGTCACTCCCTCAGACTTATCATTCAAAACCTCATCGACTCTGGTGAGATTGAGGACCCTGAGAAATCCAAACCATCTACCAAAACAAACCCATTGCCAAACTACCATAAAGCCAACCGCACCTACATGCCCCAATCAAGGTTGCCAGAATCCCTGATCCTTAGCTCCTTCTCTCCTCTTAGTAGCAAGGGGAACACTTGGTTGCCTACTATTACCTTCCATCCTGGTGGTGGATTCAATATTGGTGCCATTGACATATGGTATGATAGCTCAGAGGATGAGTTAGCAGCTACTCAAAAGTCCTTTAAACCTAAAGCATTAGACGCACATGCTTCTGATAAGGGTAAGTCAACCGAGACTCCCAAGGTAGCCAAATCAGCACCAAAACCACCTAAGCAGTAAAAAGGGTTAAGTGCCAATAAGATGTCCTCTCGGGTTTGTAACATGACCCATAGTGGCAAGGTGTTCACTCCTCCCGACCTCGAGAAGAAACCTGGTCCAAGCACTGTTCCAGCACCACAGCCAGCTAATCAGGTTGCTTAGCCTGATAATGTTGTAGTAAAGCAACTGAAGAAGATGCAGGCTAACATCAGCATTTGGGATTTGGTGCTATCATCCCAACAGCATCGATGGGCTGTTGTCAAGGCACTCTCAAGCATGAGGATCTCTCCCTTTGCTTCTACCTTCAATATGAAGAGTCAGCTGAGAACTACCTTCTAGCATGATCACTTTCTCTGATGCAGATCTACCAGCTGAGGAAGTCCGCCACAATAGAGCACTCTTCATCAAGGTAAACATCATGAACTTCTCCACTCCTTATGTCATGGTGGATGATGCTTCTGGCATCAATGTCTACCTGCTTAAGGTGTTGCCCAAGCTAGGGGTTCAGCTTACAGACTTGAAGCCCTGCAAGACCATCATCAAAGCATATGATGAGTCCAAACAGGAGGTTACTGGCACCTTTACTGCCACTATCACTGTCGGTTCAATCGAATTAATGGTAGAATTCATAGTCCTAGACATTCATGTATCATTTGCGCTGCTATTGGGCTAACCATGGTTACACCAGAAGATCAAGTTCCCATACAATGAAGGTGTGGTTACTATTACTGCTAATGATGAGGTTGCTCTGGCCTGCATCAGAGAAGATGTCCCTGTTATGACTGGCTTTTAGATTGCCACCATCAGAGAGCCTAAATCCTACTCGTACCAACCAAGTCCCGCTGTAGAGAGGATGATGCAACTGATGAACTATATGCTTGGCAGGGGCTTAGCCCGGTACCAGCAAGGTCCGGTAGAATTTGATATTCCTATATCCATGTGGGAAGAGAAGTACTACATTGGGTTCAATCCCTACACCTCAAACAAGCCAGATGAGTGCAAGATGGTTCTCTTCATCCAGGGAGAGACTCAGCATGACCATGCTCCCAAGTTACCTAACTTGGATGACTTCTTTGAGCAACAGTTCACTATCTTTGGCGATGTCTATGACCTGTCAACCCTGACAATAGCTAGAAAGATTATTGCTACTTTTACTATCAGCCCTAATGAAGCTTTCCAGATCTTTGGTGATGTTGCTGATCTCACCACCGGCCGCCTGGAGCCAGAACGCACTACAGCCATTGCACTGGGGTCCAAGCTGTAGAACTTGGACATTGAAGACCTGCTGCTACTAAAGGTTTATGAGGACATAGCCACGCTGATGGATAGCACCTTCAAGGAGCTTTTGTATGAGGACACTGATGTCCTAATTTCTGTACTTTTTAATGATGATGTAATCCTATCTAAGTATGAAGTAATAAAGAGCAACTTTTCTTATGTTTGTGATGTGTATTCTGATGGCATTGTGCATAAGCATGAGCATTACATGAGCATTTTTGGCATTAACGCATCTTGCATCAAAAATGTTAACATTAACATAGATGACAAGCCATGTCTACTCCAGATTGCATCAAACTTGACCTCTGAAGAGAGAACAGAAATAATCAGCGTATTGAAAAAGCATATAAAAGCCTTTGCTCTAGGCTATAAAGACATGCCAGGTGTTGATAGGTCCATCATGGAACACAGAATTCCTACCAAGCCAAGGTTCAAGCCAGTTAAGCAGAAGCTGTGGTGCCTCCAACCAGAATGGGCACTGAAGGTCAAGGAAGATGTCCAGAAGTAATTAGATGCCAAATTCCTTGAGGTGGTTGAGTATCTAGAATGGTTGGCTAATGTAGTTCCAATTCCCAAGAAAGACGGCAGGGTCAGAGTCTGTGTAGACTATAGGGATCTGAACAAAGCATGTCTAAAGGATGATATTCCTTTGCCTCACATCAACATACTAGTCGATAGTATAGTCGCTAGTGCTATTTATTCCTTTGCTGATGGATTCTCAGGGTACAATCAAATCCTAATAGCAGTTGCAGATAAGGTGAAATTAGCTTTCATCATAGAATAGGGGACCTACTGCTACAAGGTCATGCTCTTTGGCTTGAAAAATGTAGGCGCTACCTACCAGCGAGCCGCAATAATGTTATTGTGTGATTTGATCCACAAGGAGGTCAAAGTCTATGTGGATGACATGATGGTGAAGTCTCCCACCAGAGGAGAACATACAGCTGCTCTTGATAGATTTCTCATACGCGTTAAGAAGTATGGACTCAGGCTGAACCCAAAGAAATGCACATTCGGGGTGACATCCGACAAGTTGTTAGGTCACATCGTTAGTCAGAGAGGTATCGAAGTATATCCTGACAAAGCAAAGTTGATCATTGAGATGCCTATTCCCAGAACTGAGATGGAAGTTAGGGGATTTTTGGGACAACTTCAGTACATCAGCAGATTCATCACCAAGCTCACTACCATGTGTGAGCGTATCTTCAAGCTTTTGAGGAAGAACCAGCCTATGGTTTGGGATGAGAACTGCCAGTTTACATTTGAGAGGGTAAAGCATTACCTCTCTAACCCACCAATCCCACAAGCACCTTGACCGAAAAAACCATTGCTACTCTATCTAACCTTAGAAGAGGAGTCAGTGGGTGCTATGATGGCTCAAGAGAATGATGTCGGAGTCAAACATGTTGTCTACTACCTGAGCAAGAAGGTACTGCAAACCGAATGCAAGTACAACACCGTTGAGAAGCTATGCATGGCTATGGTATGGGTCACCAAGAAACTCAGACATTACTTCCAGTCGTACTAAATACAGGCAATCTCCAAGGTTGATCCTATAAAGTACTTGTATGCAACTCCTTCACTAGTAGGAAAACTCTCCAGGTGGCTAATCTTGTTATCACAGTTTGATGTGCAATACATCACTACCAAAGTGATCAAAGGCAGAGTGATTGCTAAATTCTTAGCATCCAGGGTGATGGATGACTCTAAGACTTTTAAACTGGACTTCCCAGATGAGCACTTGGGGGCAGTTGATGTCCAGAAATGGCAGTTGCACTTTGATGGTGCAATTAACAGAAGAGGTGTAGGTATAGGAGTTATGCTAATCACTCCTAAAGGTGAGCTAATAATGCTTTCAAAGCGGCTGAGCTTTTTAGTCACCAACAATATGGCTGAATATGAAGCATGTCTCTTAGGGCTAGAAGCATTGCTAATGATTGGTGCCCAAGATGTACAGATATTCAATGATTCGATATTGGTCATTCACCAATCCACAGTCGAGTGGGATATCAAAGAAGAAAGACTCAAGCCTTATGTTGAATACATGAAGCTCATGGTTTGCAATTTTAGCTCATGCCAATTCATTCACATGCTACGTGAAGAGAATCAGATGGCCAATGCCTTACCCACACTAGCCTTAGTCTGTGAACGACCATAGAGTCAAATTCGACCTATATTCATTGAGCAGTCAAGGATTTCTTGCTATTTTAGAGAACGGGTTATGGAGCTAGACCAACCAGATGAGACTCTGGTATGCTGATATTATGAATTTTTTTAGGACTGGTACTTATCCAAAGGAAGCCAACAGAACTGACAAGCTGGCCATATGCAGGCTAGTAGCCAACTTCACCTGGCATCAGGGTGTTCTCTACAGAAGAATGGCAGATGGTCTACAACTTCGATATATATCAGGGAAGGATATTGAGTCAGTCATGGAAATGGTACACACTAGTATATGCAGGCCCCACATGAATGGATTCATGCTTTACAAGAAGATCCTACGCCAAGGGTATTTTTAGCTCACTATGGAGACAAACTACATACAGTTTGTACAGAGATGCCATGAATGCCAAATTCATGGAGACCTAAGTCACCTACCACCAGTCAAATTGTAGAATTTAACAACACCTTGGCCATTCTCAGCTTGGGGAATTGACATCATGGGTGAGATTCATCCTAACGCATCTAATGGACATTGGTACATACTGGTAGCCATTGATTACTTCTCTAAGTGGGTAGAAGCTGAATCCTATGATAAATTGGGGGCAAGACAGGTTGCCAAGCTTATAGAGAAGAACCTCATATGACGATATAGGGTACCAAATCACCTGGTATCAGACAACGGAGTATAATTCTAGGCTCAAGTTGTAGACTTGCTAGAGAAATATAGGATTAAGCACCATCAATCCTCCCCTTACTGCCCTCAAGATAATGGAGCAGTTGAAGCAGCTAACAAGATGATCAAGCACATCTTAGCCAAGACGGTATGGACTTACAGGGATTGGCATGAGCAATTGACATTCGTATTATGGGGTTACAAAACCACTGTAAGAAGTCCTACGGGTGCTACCCCCTACTCTCTGGTTTATATGATAGAAGCCATATTACCAATCAAAGTGGAGTTGAAATCACTTCATGTTATTCTAGAAGCCCAGTTGCCAAAAGCTGAGTGTAAAAGGGCCAGGTATGAACAACTGGTCACTATTGATGAGAAGCGACTGCAGGCTCTCTATCACCTACAGCTTTACAAGAAGCGCATGGCAAATGCATTCAACAAGAAGGTTAAACCTGTAGCCATACAGGAAGGTGATCTAGCCTTGAAGCAAGTCATACTGGCTATCCATGACCCTCATGGGAAATTCAGACCTAACTTGGAAGGCAATGAATTCTCAGAACTTGTTAACCTTGACTGGCTAAAGAAGTATTTTATCTAGAGCAAGGGGCAAAAGAAAAAGCAAAATGAAAAGCCTGGTGAGCTGAAAACTTACATAGGTGGCTCATGTAAAAGTTAAGGCAGAAAGAAAACACTTGCTTGATAAGTTGAAAATCCACTTGGACAACTTATGCAAAAATTAGAGCTCTTAAAAGCAAAAGGAGAGCGTTAAAATAATTGATCGGAAAATTTCACACCAGACTGGTCAATAATAGGGGTTAAGGCTAATGTACATCTAGAACTTCTATGTTGGTTTTAACATTTTTCATGTAAATATTTTAATCTCATTAATGCAAATGGAACACATGTTCATTAACTTAGCCATAAGTAATACTAGTTGCAAACATTAAGCATTATCATCCTTTATTACATATTGTTGCTTACCAATGTCTTGTAGTATAGGATTCAACCTTGGCACAGCATCCACAGCTTATACTCATCATCCATGGCGGATCTAGCTCCAGGAATCTCCACCATCGCTATTTGGAGACGAGCTCAAGTCCTCTCCACGTGCTCCACAAAGCGAGGCACCAGCTTGCCTCCTTCAAACTTTGTCAGCTGAGGTATGGTCTATCGATGGCCATACTGACGACAGATCTTAGAAGGACTGTAGTGCGTGCAATGCCTAAATTCTGGTAGTGGGATGCAATCTATATAGGTCATTACAGTAACATGTTGTATACGACACCAGGGACAGCTCCACCTGATCTCGCTCTCAGGTCGGGTCCCCATCCATTCCATCCAGCCTTAGAATGACATCATCCTTACCTCACCGAAGGCATAGCCCATCCGCATATGGCTATGAGGAAGGTGTCACACCCCGACACAAGACCCAAGGGGTGATGGCATGATCCCCTAACATAACCATCACTTTCCCGTCTCAGAAAAACAATAATTATACTACAAGGGATTTTAAACTCTAACGCTCGTATAAAAATTCAATAATAGAAAGATATAAATAAATAACAAGAAACCCCTGGGCAACCCATCTATCCAAAAATCCTCTGGGTATGCTCGAGCCACATCTTGGCAACATAGAGATCTATGGTCTCCATGAAATCTGTAGCTCCATATGCCTGTAGCTTCTAAAAATCTCTGTTATACTCTTCCCTTTAGGGAACTACTGCTAAAGGTGGTCTAACCTGCTCCATCTGCCCTTGCAGCATCCGAAAGAATTGGGCAAACTATGTTGCCAATGGATCTGCACCAGTAGCTGCAGGTTGCTCTGTATGTGGTGCTCTAGCAGCCTGCTCTCTCTATGGTGCTTCCTCCCTAACCTGACTACCAACCTCAGAAACATCATCTCGGGCTTGAACATTACCCCCTTCTCTACTAGTCCCAGCTCTATCAGACATGATCAAAACCCTTTACCTGCCACTTATACAATCACTGCACAAAAATAAACATTAGCACCTATCAGCAGTACGAACTATCAAGACTCCCATTTGTGCAATTTCCCTCTTTGGCAGTAGACATAATTGTACACGAGCAACACATACAAGCTAACCATTGCTCCCCGAGCAACCATAGCCCAATAAGCTAACCATAGCTCTGATACCACTTAAACATGTCACACCCCAACCCAAGACCTAAGGGGTGACGACATGATACCATAGCATAACCATCGCTTTCCCATCTCAGAAAAACAATAATTATACTACAAGGGATTTTAAACTCTAACGCTCGTATAAAAATCTAATAACAGAAAGATATAAATAAATAACAAGAAACCCCTGGATATACATGGATTCTTATATAATACATTTAGTATATTTCCAAATAGAAATACAAAAGGACTATGCATAAATATTCAAGCCATAGGAGTCCGTCCATAAGTCCACGTACTAGCTGTTGTACCTCTAATCTTGGTGCTCACCCTCTGAAATCAGACCTACCTTCATCAAATGATAAACATTGAGAATAAATTTCAGTGGTGCTAGGAACAAATAACATATCACACACATACATAGGTCAATCCATACTGCACACAGCCAATCACACGGCACACAGCCCGAACATCAGTAGCACAAGTAATACTAGCAATCTCTACCTATCATGCATACCAGCAATCTTTGCCTAGTCATACGATCATGAATGATCAATAATGTTTTGCACTCACCCTCGGTTTGGTGCCTGTCGCACCCTGAATTTTGAGTCTCGGACCGATTAGGGCAAACCGGGTCTATCCCTTCACTGTCTGGCCCCTACGGGCGTTCCCGGCTCATCCTGGTTCGGTCTGAAGCTTGGTTTAGGGTTTTCATTAGGGTTTTTTAGGGTTTGGGGATCTTACCTGTTCGGGTAAGCTTGAGGTCCAAATTGGGTATGCTTGATACCCGATCGGGTATTTTGCTTACCCGAATCGCCTCTCACACATACCCGAACGGGTAAGTTCTAAATTCTGTTATAATTTGAATGGCAGTTAGTTTGGCGGGAAGGAACTTTTTCTAGGGTTTTTGATTGTCCATTTTCTCTGAATTTTGATTAAAATCGTGAATTGAATTCATCATTTTAGTTGATAATTTGATTGAATTTGATTTGTTTTGATTGAAACAGGCTTAGTTTTTGATTAGTTTTAATTGAAAAACATAAATTTCCTAAGTATTTTGATTTGTTTTGAGTTTGATTCACCTAAACCTAGTGGATTTGGATTGGAAAAGCTTGAAGGATCATAGGAGAATCTACAAAGGTAATCACAATCAACTTTTCATTCACTTTTTGATTGATTTGGTTTGATTTCATTGCATTTTGATTATGTTTAATGCATGTTTGATTCGTTTAAATATTGTAAATGTAATTTAATGTGAGTATAGTATGTGATATTGCTTGATAATGATTCGGAGCATGATTAAAATTGAATTAGAGTATGTTTTGTGCCTGATCTTACCCGTTCGGGTATGATCATGCACATGTCATACCCGATCGGGTATGATCATGGACATGCCATACCCGTTTGGGTATGATCAGAAATTGACTATGAAAGTTTGATATTGCCAAGTTCTCCTACTTGCATTCCATGCTTATTGATGTAGGTTGTATACTTAGGTGATAGATCTAGCTATTGCTTTGATAAGATGATTGTATGTTGTATATAGTTTGTGATTTTGTTAGTTTTTTGGTTGTGTGTTAGTCATGTGTTTAGTTAATGTGTTGTCATAATGCATGTTGTAGTATTGTATGTTGTTATAATACATGATGTTATGTTATGATATGGTGTATGATAGTATGTTTGGTTAGGTTGTATGCTTAGATAATCATGTGTTTAAATAATGTGTTGTATACTTATATTCTAATGTGTTTAGTTCATGATTAGTGTTGTTTAGACAGTGCTTCATGATGTTGATCATGTGTTTAGTGAATGTTGATATGATTTCATGTTTAGCATATATGATGATTAATGTGTTGATTACATGTTTAGTTAGTTTAGTATGCATGATTAGATAGCATCTTATGATATTTGTCATGATTGTCATGTTATGATGTGTAGTATGCATGATATGTGTTTGGTATTGCATGATATGATGATATGTATTTGGTATGCATGATAGGATGATATGTGTTTAATGTGTTTAATGTGATATGCATGTGTTTAGTATGGTTTAGTGTGTTATTTGATGTGATGTTAGCATGATAAGACAGTGTATGTTGTATGATGCATGTTTAGTGTGTTAAATGATGTGATGTCAGCATGATAAGATAGTGTATGTTGTGTGATTGCATGTTATGATGTTGTCATGTTGCCATGTCATGTTGTCATGTCATGTTATGTTGTCATGTTATGTTGTTATGTTGTTTAGTTAATATTGCTTGCATGGTTAATGTCATGATTTGAATGTGTTTTGTTTGTATGATTATGTTATGAATGCTTATATTGTCTGCATTTTGTTGATCTTGTTTACATGATTGCATGTTGCTTTGATCTTGCATTTAATGTTTGTGTTTAGTGCATTTGTTCCTTTTCACGCTTTGTTATGAGTTTTGAAGGCATGTTTTTGGTGAGTTTAGATTTGTGTATTGGAGCGTGGACCCGAGGAGCTCAATCGAGATCCTGATCCGGCAGATTCCGAGGAGACAGACGTGCATGGATTCTGGAGCACTTGAAGATCATTCTATTATTGCATTTTATTTCATTCATTTGGTCGGGTTGTATTAAATACCCGGGTTTTATTTATTTTTAGCCGGGTTGTATTAAATACCTGAATTGCTTTTATTTTCTGCTTTTATATTTCTGTCTTTAATTTCTGCTTTTAATTTCTGCTTTTACTGCTTTCATCCATGCTACATGTCTCTTGCTTCCCTATGCCATGAAATCGGACCTAAGTGAACTTCAACCTAACTGTGTGTGATCTGCGCTTTTATTAAAACCGGATTAAGTGAATATGATAAAACAGAATGTGAATAAAATCGAAATGCTGAACCCGTTCTCTGAAAAAATTCGGGCTGCTTTCCCTCAGCAGGAAGGCCTGGGTTTGCATTTTCTTGACTTGTTTAGTTACTCAATTGAGTTAGCTATATGAGTCAGGTGGCGACTCCATTTTCTTGACGCGATCTATCTAGGTTCTGTAGTATCTCAGGGATCTATACTCGCGAGAGCAAGCACCACGGCATTTCACACCGAACAACATGCAGTGCTCCCACGTCCGGGATGCGCTACTCTCACAGTGCCTCTCGCACTCTTTTCAAGGAGCATCTCACTCTCATACTATATCAATTAATATTGGCACCTCTTGCACTAGTAGGAACATCCCATTCCCTAATTGATAGATATTGGTATATCTCGTACCTCGGTACATCTCGTACCTTCATATCACCACCCTTATTTCATCCCTTCACCATGATATGCTATGCTATCAGTCATATTGCATGAACAAGCCATTCATCCCAAATCACAAGGTACATTCCTTCCTGGAACCAATAAGCATACAATACGTTCCTTCTCAGAACCAACCATCACATTCACAAGCATCCATGGCATAAACAAGCACAACCATAGGGGATTCAATCCTTGAGCATCAGTTCTAGACCTTACCAGGCCTTAGAACAAGAAGGAAAGTAAATAAGAATCATGCACAATAAAACCTAGCATAAATAACTCATAACTAGCACAAATATGAAGAAAGAAAACTGCTATCACATGCTCGTAGTCTTGTCTCTCACAAGCTCTAGCCTCTACTCCGCACTCTCGCACTATCCCGGTGCTTAAAAGTCCTTCTACATGTGTTTCCTAGGGTTTTGGAATGTTTAGAAATGTTTAAGGTGAAAGAACATAAGGAAAGAGGCTTATGTTTATCTGTTAAAAAGCCCAACTCAAGTCGCGTACGGCCGTACCACCACCCGTACACCCGTATCAAACTAAAAACCCTGACAAACCAAAAACCTGTGAGGGACGGTATGCCCGTACCAACTTTTGTACTCTCGTACGCCCACAACTCTCCTTACAAACCTAAATTCCTATGAGCACATGTACGGCTGAACCACTCCTTGGTACGCCCGTACGGCCTCCAGAAGCCCTATACCCCTTTACTTCCCCTGTTCGGTACGACCGTACGAATCCCATATGCCCATACCACTCTCCATTCTTCTCTTCTCACACTCCAATACACTCCCCAACCACCTGAAACACCCACAACATATACCAAACATGCATACCATCATGCACACACCTTGCATATATACAAATACACAGCAGAACACGTCATCACGATGCATACACAAGCATACATACACTACACATACACAAGCAATCATATAAAACTCTTAGGGTGTTGTTGACCCTCACTTTTCACCATCATATAATTTTAGGATCTTTGTTGATTCAGTTAGGATTTAGTCCTCGGTATCAATCCTAATTATGCGTATAGGCCCTTGTGTCTTATTCTGTGTGTTCTGGTGTGTAGAACATTTCAGAACTGGTGGGGCCCACCATGGCGCTTGGCGGGACCCGCCACATATTCTGAGTGTTCTGTACATACAGAACACCCTTCCTTATTGCCTACGTAAGGCAAATTACTTGAAATGCAAAATGTTGCATTTTTTGCTCTGGGTACTATTCATCATGAATAGTACATAGGTGGGGCCCACTAAGCGGGGCTGCCCCTATTAACTCATTCTGTATATTCTGTACTTACAGAATACATTTTCCAGCTGCCTTACACTAGGCACAATACTTGGCATCGCAAATACCATCTCCTGGACCCACTATGTTGTGGGGCCCGTTTAGGACATTAGTGGGGCCCACTTCTCCTATTTCCTATTCTATGTATTCTGTACTTACAGAATACATTTCACACCTGCCTACGCATGGTAGGATGCACAAAATGCAAAATATTGCATTTTGAACCTAGGTTACTATTCATTATAAACAGTACACAGGCGGGGCCCGCTTTCCCAACTAGTTGATTCTATGTATTCTGTACTTACAGAATACATTCCACTGATGCCTTACGCAAGGCACATCTTGCGGCATCCTGAATGCCGTATTTGTAGGTTTACCACGCTGTGGGACCCGTCAAACACTAGTGGGGCCCGCTTCCCACTATTATATGTTTTAAGGCATTCTGTACATATAGAACACACCTTATTCGCTGCCTCACTTGAGGCAAAATGTATGGCATGCTATTTGCCACTTTCCAGGCCCTATTACACTATGGGACCCATAAGGGTACTATTCATCATGAATAGTACCTAGATGGGCCCACTGCCCAAATTCACCCATTTGAGTGTTCTGGACGCACAGAATACATTTCCGCTGATACCTAGGTGAAAAATGACCTTCTGGCACGCCAAAATGCCATTTTGGGCCAAAATTGGATCGCCAACCCTAAATTGGGCCCATTAGCCAAAACTCGATGTTCGGGGTCGATTTTGAGAAAACTTATAACTGCAAAGTTTCTCGGAATGTCGATTACACTTTGATTGATATATGGTGTGCATCCAATTTTGCCCGTATTGAGCGGAGCAGATCGCGATGTTCGTAGCACATTGCATGATGCGCTACGCACATTGCATAGTAACCTCATAAAAAGACATTTGGTCGGGAGCCTTCTCAGCACCAAATTTGGGAAAACTTTCTTCTACAAAGTTGTTCCTTACATCAAATAACGCTTGTATGCTTCGGGGCACATCCCAGAAGCAACCACAGTAGGCCTCACGTGTCAGGACAAAAGTGATGTGTTGTGCGCATCACATGATGTGCGCAGCACATTAGCAATTTGTGGCTCACATCACATGATGTGCGCCACACATCACTCCAAATTCGGGCCAAAATTACAAAATTGTCATGCCTAAAAATTGCTCTATAAATATAGAGCTCGGGGTTCATCTGAGGAGATCCGAAATTTGCTCTCTAAGGGTACCAAAAACTCTGCCAAAATTTCCACTCAATTAATTAGGCCCCTAATTAATTAAATCACTTGAATTTAGTGATAAAATTGGTTAGTTTAGGCTCCCTAAACATGGAATCAAGCAAGATCAAGGAAGAAAAGCCACCGGAATAAGGTAAATTTCTCGTTTTTCTTCATTTTCTTCATTCTGTCACTATTCTGTGAGGGATGTGCTGTGCACATCACCTCATGTGCGCCACACATAGGCTGCACACATCACCTCAAACTTTTCCAGAAAATGCTATTTTTCTCCCGTTTTCACTCAGTTTTTCGCCTGATCTGGCTATTTCAGTGATGTCTAGGGCCTTCTCATGCCTTAAATGTCTTGGATCTGCCAAATACTTGTCGAATTTTAAATGATTTTAGCTTTAAAATTATTTTTCTTGATTTGGATGCTAATCCACGAAGCAAAACTCATTTTCAGGTCTGATCTACCTAAATCAGGGTTGGATCTAGGGTTTCTGCTGAAAAATTTTTGGTTTTCCTTCCATTTTCTTTGCCATGTGTGCCACACATATCCCCATG
>CANYBF010838691.1:0-10176 GCA_948192965.1 Dalechampia spathulata
TAATTAAGTTACTATACATATATATATCTATGTTCTAATTATACATGGGCAAATAGCTTCCTTATACCATTTAATTTCCCCCCACTTCAATAATTATTTTTAGGTATCATTTACATCTTTCATGCATATACAACTATATAAAATATCCTTTCACTATTTTCTCTATAAATTCCATATCATATGGAATTCCTCTATTCATAATGCACTTTTCATCATAAGTATCAAGTTATCATATTCATGCATCATATACGTCTATCAATCATTCACTATAACATATTTATAAAAGAAATGAGTATCAAAATACTATCTAAACTAGGATGTGACATTAATAATCAAATGTTAACATGAGTAAAGAATAAATAGGAAGGAAATGATTTAAACAAGATGAGATAGTTAAAAATCATACCTATATCAATAATAATTTATATATATAATTATGAGTATCTTATCTTAAATGTGAGTGGTTTATTGATAAGTTTATTAAGGATCAATTATAGTTAACTAAATAGTAAATAAATGAAAATAATGAAGTAATAACTACCACATATATGTATCTTTGATAATATATTGAATTAACTAGATACAACATTAAGGTTAGCAAGTTTAAGAATAAAGAATTGAATCACTATTCTTTAATTAACTTCATATTTATCTAATGATAAATCTATGTAACGATTTCAACTAATCATATGCTATGAAATTTATAGGTAATAATAAGGTAGTATATAGGGTATGGATGAGAACTAAAACAATCGGGTGTGAGTGAAAATGGTTAGAAAATTGAAAGGATACCTGATATATATAAATATGAATGTATGGAATGTGTGTGAAGATTTGATTAACATGTCAAGTACTTATATGTAATAGGTGATGATAATAGGAGGATTACAACTTCTGCTTCATAAAATTATTAAGGCAAAATAAAAGTAGGTTTGTGCCTAATATTAATTATGGGTAAATAAGATTCATAGGTAAAATATGTAGGCTTAGTAATTTTAGGAATCATTGTATGATGATGCAAATATTTAATTAATGTTTATTTTATTTGGATATGTCGTTTACATACATATTATGCATTGTTATTGTTTTATAGTTAAGCCTGCATTATGTAATGACATACATAATAAGGGCATAAATCATGCATCTTATAACATTGGCATAACATTACGAAGGAATAAGGGGGTATATATATATATATATTTATTTATTTATTGTAGGAACATTTTATATGATAGGTGATGTTGAAGCCATAGGTTATAAAATAAATATTTACAAAAATAGACTGGATATATTCCATCATAAAAAAAATTTACAAATCCTTTGTAGAGTAATTAGTAAATTCCTAAATATACAGTTTTTATTAATTACACTACGGGAGCATGTTCCACTAATCGAATATGATATAACTAGATATATTGATGCTAGTTTTCCATAATATAAGGATGACTGTAAATCATAATCAGGTTATATGTTCACAATGAATGGTAGGGCTATCATTTGGAAGAGTTCCAAATAAGAAACTACAGTAGATTCAATTATAAAGGTAGAGTATATTGCAATATCAGAAGTAGCTAAGGAATTTGTTTGGATCAAAAAGTTCATTCATGACCTGGGAGTGGTTCCTTGGAGTGTTAGTCCTATTCCTCTATTATGTGATAATAATGGAGCTATAACACAATCAAAAGAGCCTAGGTCTCATCAAAAGTCCAAGCATGTACTTAGGAGATACCATTTGATTAGAGAGATCATTGGTAGAGAAGAAGTAGAGGTTAACAAATCTCTCACATAGTAAAATATAGTGGACACTCTCATAAAGGCATTGACATAGAGCAACCATGATAGGCATGTAGCTTTAATAAGGTGGAAGTTCATGAATGATTGGCTCTACTATAAGTGGGATTTTGTTGGTTTATGCTCTAGAGCATCATTCTTTATATGTAATTGAATATTTAACGAATAAAAGGTATTATTCATTATTTTAGTGTAGTATTTTATATACTTATTTTACTTAGAGTATTAAACTAAATAATAAAGTCTTGGATAATGGAATTGTACAAGGGAAATTTTAAAAGAGTTTATAATATGAGATTCTTATTGTATATAAATGTTCAATATCTAAATTTCCCTAATCATAATATTAATAAGATTGGACATTATTAATGTAAGCAGATCAGTACATGTTATACTTCCATTAAGGGGTGATTCTCATTCACTATGACATAAGTTGTCCAAAGTATACATGTGGATGAATAGTATAGTACTGGTTCATTGGAGGCCTTGATAGTGAGATTTCATATGAATTATTAATCTATGTCTATGAAATATATATCTCACTCATATCAGCAGTGCAAGTATCCTTAGACTTGAGATATCAAGGTTATCTTAATTATGAATTATTATACTTTGAATTATGTACTTTATTCCTTTAGACAATGTGTTCATAGTTGGAAGGTTGGGTATAGTATGAAGTAGTTGAAGATATTTGTATATCAATAAAGGATTCACCACCCCAGATTAAATATAAGGGTTTTATCTTAATGATGCATGTAATAATATTTAATTCAAGAATCTCTAGCAAGAGTAGAATGCTTGAAAATGAATGAGTTCATAGAGGCATTTTTGGAATAAAGATTATTATACATGAAACATCAAGTTTAAGGCATGATCTAACATGCTTGATCATATATTGAGTTGACATTTATCCATACTTAAAACCTAAATGTGATAATAGATGGTGAAAGGAGTTTATTGCGATGGTCTTTGATATAGAAGGATTGTAATCAAACTAATAACCTCTTGACATTTAGGTAGTTATGATATATGCTTACAAATCACTCATAACTTACATATAATGTTATTAAATAATATTAAATGATATTAAATAATATTATAATATATTACCAACATGTCAAGAACCTAAAAGATCATACACAAAAGTTAACGAATCAGAAATAAAGAGAATGGATGTTGATTTAATATGAGATATTATTTCCAGGTTATGATTTAACTTGGATTTTTCATGTTTATTAGATAAATCATGAAATGAGCTTTGATTTGATACCAAGATCATACAATTCTAATAAGTAGAACTCTAGATATGCATAATACAAGTTTGCATGTGTAGTGTACATGCCATGTACGTGATTATGCATATGCATGTGTCACATGACTTTCACATGTGTGATTTAACTGAAGGAGGATGGTCATGTAAATTTCACATGCATAATTAGGGTTTTGGGATATGTTAGACACATCATACGCTGACTGGATTAAGTCAACTTATGGTATCATGATAAGTTGTCCAATCAGCTCTAATACCACCTAAGCCCTATTAGGTTAATTAAAATATGATTTTATGTCTATAGAAACCTAACTCTCTACCTTCTATCTTATTCCTCACATTCTTTTATAGAAAAGAATAAGAAAATTTAAAGCAAACACAAGTAAGATGATTCGGTCTTTTAAGAACAAGATCATTGGATTCGATTCAACACATCCTCTCATCTTCTTCTCTTCTATTTTCATTTCTATTAGTCTCTAAAATTAATTTTTTGCATTTTCAATAACTAATCTAATTCTATAATTATGTATATAGTTTAGAGATCTTCTACATTAGGGACTGGAAAAGTTTGCTATAACTTTTATGACGAATAAGATTGAAGAATATTTATATTCATGTAAGTGTTACTTGGCTTATGCCATGTCCTATTTAACATGTTTCTGATGTATGATGATTGAAAAGATTAATGAAAAATGTGTTTTTATAAAATTTTTAAATATTTATGCTACCTATCAATCATATTTTTCACCAACATGCATTTGCACCTCTTGACATTACCCATGTAAGTAGCTTTTACGCATTGCTATACTTCTAATTTTGTTAATTTTAACTGTAACAATTGATATCCTATGTAGGTACCTCGGGATGCCATGGAAGATGTCTACTAACTACTAACTGGCTATGCTGGCATCATAATGCAAAGATGATGGAGTTATATGTAAGTACCTCTAACATTTATTATACATAACACTAACGGTTATGCATGAATGTTTGCCTTATATACCTATATGACTATGCAATGTAGGGCAAATATCATGATGCAAGAGAGTAACATGAGCTTTATACTAAGATGACTCGATAATTGATGGATAACATTGCTCAACTGACTGAGTGTCTGGTGCACTACAACATTAGTCTCTTGGCCCTAGCTCAAAGGAAGATCAAATTAATATGATAATAAGTAACAATGTGACATCAATCTTTATAGTATTTTATGGTATTTCCTAATTTATGCACTAGAAAAATGAGTAGAACCTTGTAGCCTTGTATGGCTTCAAGTTTAGTACACTTGGGCTATGGTGTATAACTTTGGATGATACATTTCCTGGAGGCTTAAGCTTGTATATTTCTTGGATTTGATAGTAAAATCCTTATATAGTATGCTTATTGCTTTCCATCCTTATGTAAGAATACTCCCATGTTTGTTCCTTTACTAAAATACAACATGCTCATTCTTCCATGCAAAAATAGATCATGACTCAACCATCATTATCCACTTTTTATATCCTAGCTTGTTAGTGGGGCAATGCTGAATGGAGTCAACTAGGTAAATTTGAACTTCAATATGAAAAGACATTTCAATAAGTCTCTATCAACTATGATTTCCTACATGTTGTAGCATAATTCTAGGAACTAATTACCTTACCATGCAGGAATTTGTAGGCATCCTTGGAGTTACATGCAGTATGATAGCAATGCTCATGATGTCAATGCTTGTTGGTGAGGTGATTCCATATTTCATCCAGGCTTTCAACATCAACCCTACCACAACAGGCTCACTATTAACCATAGAGGGATTTATAGATTTAACTGCTATTGTTTTTGAATATGTAACTGTAAATCAATCACTATACTCTCATGGCTAAGAGTGGTTGCTTTTAGACTGCTTGCTTAGTTCTTATTCATTTATCCATCCAACCATAAGGATCTAATGGTTGGTGTGATAGTTGACTAAATGGAGCATGAGTCACCTTAATTTTTACATGAATCTCCTTAGTAGGTTTTTAGCTCATCATGCTATTTAATTTTTATCAAAGATCTTAACTATTGCTTGAACTGCCCCCTTAGGTTTTCAACCTAATAGGGTCACTTTAATTTTTCCCTAAACAGCTTTTTACAAGATTTTCAACTAGTAAGCTTTTCTTTGTTTTTTTCTAACAAATATGGCTTCAAGAAAAACTAAGGATCTTAGTACCATTAATGGGTGATCCACATAGATACAATATGTGTAGCCATATAAAGAGACGTGATGCCTTTATTGAGGCAAAGACACTAACTTATGATTATCAAGTCAAGTAGATGAGCATAACCTCTAAGAGTGAGATCAGATAAACCTATCCTTGATGGCTCATACAACATGGATAGTAAGGATATACATCCATTGCATTCCATTGCTCAAATTTATAGCTTGCACCCATTAAGGTCTTGCTAAAGTCTGTTATCAATACAACCATAGACAAACTATCCCTTGTTTACTATTGAAATTTGAGGGAGGATTATTGATGTTATCCTTCCTAGAGCATATAGAGATAACCTAGGTCTACTACCAAAATGTATCAATAGAGACCTTAGAGTTGGATTTGCTATAAACAATGCATACAAGTTGGGGGTCCTACACCATATGTAGAGTTCTGTACTGTAAAGATATTAGGCAACCAAAATTGCATGCAACAAAGAAAGACATGCTTTATGTTTGAAACATGTATGACTTATAGCTATGCATATGAACATGTGTTCCATTTACAATAATGAGATTAAAAAATTTTCATGAAAACAATTAGCATAAAATTTCTAATATGGATCAAACTTAACTTCTATCACTAATCAGTCCCTTGCAAGATTTTATGGTGAGCTATTTTAACACTCTCTTTTTCTTTAAGAGCTTTAATTTTTGTATGAGCCATCCTAACATATTTTCAACTCATGAAGCATTCATTTTTCTTATGTATTAAATTTTATGTGAGTTGTCTTTATAGGTTTTCAACTCACTAGACTTGTACTTTTATTTTTCCTTTTCATTTTGCCCTTTACTCTAAAGAAAGTACTTCTTCAACCAGTCAAGGTTGATAGATTTTTAGAACTTATTATGCTCTGGATTTGAAATATAAACTATGCCTTTGAATAAGATCTTCTTAACTAGGAATAGACCCTTTTAGTTAGGTCTAAACATCCCATGTAGGTCATAGATAGCTTATTTAACTTGCTTCAGGACCATATCACCCACTTGAATAGTAATAAGGATGACCTTCTTGTTGAATGCATTTTCCATAGATGATAAAAAAGTCTTTAGCTATTTCTCATCTATGGTTACTAGTTGTTCATATCTAGCCATTTTTCCACTTAGCTTCTAGCAACTAAGCTTCTAGAATAACTTGAAGTGACTTAAGTTCTACTTTAACTGGTAATATGAATTTTATCCTATAAACTAAAGAATGGGAAGTAGTACCTGTAGGACTCCTTGCAATGGTTCTATAACCCCATAGAGAAAATGACAACTACTCATACCAATCTCAGTAAGTTTGCATTATCTTGGCTAGGATCTTTTTAATTATCTTGTTAGCTGTTTCGACTGCCGTATTAACTTAAGGGCATTATGGAAAAGATTAATGATGCTTAATCCCATGAATTTCTAGCAAATCAAATACTTGGTCTTGGAACTACACTCCATTATTTGACACCAAGTGATGCAGGACTCCATATCGGTATATAAGACTCTTATCTATAAACTTGACAACCTACTTTGCCCCTAGTTTATTATAGGATTCTACCTCCACCCACTTAGAGAAATAATTAATAGTCACTAGTATGTATCAATGTCTATTAGAAGCATTAGGGTGAATCCCACCTATGATGTTAATTCCTCAAGCTGAGAAAGGTCATGGCATTATAAAATTCTACAAGTCGACTAATAGGATGTGACTCAAATCTCCATGAATTTGATACTCATGATATTATCAAATAAACTGTATGCAGTCTATCTTGATGGTAAGCTAGAAATAACCTTGATATAAGATCTTTTTTGTACAAGGAAAATCCATTCATGTGGGACTTGCAGACACCAATATGCACTGTCTACATGATTATCTTAATCTCTATTCTTGATATTACTAAAATTGTAGACCATCAACTAGTCTTTTATATAGAATACCCTAATGCAAGGTAAAGTTAGCTACTAGCCTTTTCAAAGCTAGCTTATCTGTCTTATTGGCTTCTACTAGGTAAGCATTGATTCTTAAAAAGTTCATGATATCGACATACCATTAAGTCTCTTTTTGCTGGTCTAGTGTCATAACTCATTAATCCTTGATCAAGTGTCAATACCGTCAAATTAATTCCTTACTACAAGTATGTAGGAACTATGATTTTATAGTAGTGGAAGTAAGGGTCGATCCCTTATAGAATGTTCAACATCTTAATTCTTTGCGTTAGAAATAATTAAAAAGGATTTTGGAAAGTAATTAAGCAAACAAACAAACAAGTTTAGCTAAATAAAATAAAGGAAATTCAATAATAAGGAATTCTCCCAACCAAAAGCTTCAAGTATTCATCAACAAACTATGATCATCAATTCATTTATAGTCCAATGACAAAGTGGCACTAAGCTGGTTATAATTTACTGAGAAAGTCTCACACTCCCCAATCTTTCCTTAATTTGTCAGATGCCATGAAACAAGCTCTATGAAATGCCTCTAATTTCGAGATAAACATAGTGGAATAAGATTCTCAAAAGTCCTAACATTGCATTAAGAATTAGAAATACCTGACTTTAGTTAACAGTCGCAACCCAACATCCTTAGTGTTAAAACTAGATCCTCTAACTCATAAGGAAGACTACTACATGTCGCAACAAGAATAACACCTTGCTTTACCACTCCAACAAGTCGAGTGGTTTTTTTGTATCAAATAACTCACTTAGCTATATGCAAAATTTAGAGTCATGCAACAAGCCTTATTTATATGCACTAAGAACAACAATGGTTTTGCAAAATTTAGAGTTAAAAAGAATAGTGTTATCACATCTTTCCACTGCGTAACATGCTCCTGTAGCATGATTACTAACTCTTTATTCAGGAAAACTAATAATCATCCTACAAGAGATCTCTAATATTTAAGAATTAAATGCAAGACTATATATATATATATATATATAAAATAATCTATCATCTATAACTGATCCATCTATCAATCCCCGGTATCTTTATTTTATCATGGAATTTAAATCATCACCTTATTAAAATCATTATCATATACACAATTTATTTTACAAATTAAAGTATCATCATGATAATATCATCATAATTAATAATACTGTCATTTATTTTAAACTAACACCAAACTTATTTTAGTTACTGCTAAAGTACTTATTTAAGAAGTTGCATGATTGTCTCAGCAATAGAAGTCTGAAGAAAATCACACCAATTACCAATAACTTAAATATTTGTCTAGCTACTGACGTTGCTAACGATTCTACTCTCCGGCTTTACTTATTCCTACGTTCATCAAATGATAAACACTGAGTATTAAACTCAGTGGTACTAGTATAGTATAAATATCAAATATCAAAAAAAAAATCATATATCAATATGTCTCATTTACTTCCATATATAATCTTATAATTTAATAATGGCAAATAATCATCATATAAATAAATTCCTAAAACATCATTAAATATTTTAAATATAATATCATGATGTCATTAATTATATACCATTATCATTAATATTCATTTTCAGCACTATTCATGATTTTTATTCTATCTATTTTAATATCTCATACATATTTACTATATCATTATAGTCATGTTCAAATCAAACTCACCTTAGTACGTTATATAATCATTATCTTAATCAATCATTTAATCATTATTTAAATGTCAATATCACCAAGCATTGCACATCATTATTTAATATCAACATCATCATTATAACATAACATATTAACATCATGTTTATATCATTATTGTTAATTTGAATATTATCATTAACATATCAATTTAACAGTAAACATGAATGTCATGGTATGTATATTTACTGTAAGCAATAGTAAGATGTACTCATAGTTGTATAATTTAATAATATTTATTACATCATCATTATTTATTCATGACCAATGTATTTTTATGACAATGAATTTATGTTATACATTCTCCCTCATATCTGTACTTTATACATTTAGCCATTTTGTTTATATGTGCATGTACTAGGTCTTTCATATCATAACTTGCTTATGGTTCAACAAACCAGAACCCATTTCTTATTCATTATCTTTCTCTTTTATTTTGTTGCTTTCCATATCATTTTCCTTTTCGTTTAATTCCTGTATGAAATATATCGTATTCCCGGTATATCTTATTTAACATTTTTCTTATATATATTGATTTTCTTCCTTCCTTATTTCTTTATGTCATGCTATATCATGTTCATGCTTAATGCATTATGTATATGACATGATTAATGAATAATTAATAACATATCATAATTAATTGTGTAATGTTATTACATTACCATACCATTGCCCCTTTGACCATTAAATGATCTGGAGCTTCCAATTAAACTATCAAAAACCTAGGATGTCCTTCCCTTTGTTTAATTCCTTTGTTGATACATGAAGATTACCCCCAGAATTACCTAATTATAATGCAATGTTCATCTTAAATTAATAATTAATATTCCATATAAATCATTCATTACTCCATGTTTGTAAATCATATATCATTGTATTAAGCAATCACCTATCAATGATAATCATTCATCTCATCACAACATTATTTATAAAATCATATAAATATTTACAATTGCATCTATTGGTTCATTTATCCAAATTAATTATCATATAAAATTTCAATTTTAACATATTTAATATCTAATTAAGAAAAATATAATACTACTGAAAATTGTTGTCACACCCAGCCCATACCCAGGAGGACATGCTCCCGCGACACAGACAGCGGCCCCTAGAAGAAGACCAGTGCCTGGACCGCCAGGGATACCTCAATGAACGTCGTATGGGGACACACTCTAAGCCTAATGGTGGTTATGCGGCGGAAACAACGCGATGTGCATACATCCTATACCCGGGATCCATAAACATACACTCATGCAACATTGCAATAACAG
>CANYBF010838862.1:0-28727 GCA_948192965.1 Dalechampia spathulata
CATATTAGTCACAGACGGGCCCAGGCCTGACTTAAGCTGAAAGGGTTTCAGCTTAACCTAATTTTGGAGTATAAATATATTATTATAACCAAAATTAGGTCAAGCCACACCATTCTTCTTCCTTTGGCTGAAACATACACTCTTCTGGAGAAGGAGAATTCAGCCTTCACAAGAGTAATTGTGAGGAAGACAAAAATTCCATAAGATTTATCTTCTTTTTCTTTGCTAGTTCACAGGAAAGGAGATAGAAGCAATTGGTTACTTGGACTTCCTTATTTCATGTGGATACTGTTAGAGGCTGCCTACTTTGGTGGTTTTTGGTTTGCTACAACCATAAACGTTTTAGAGATAAAGAACGACGGACATCTGCACATAAAGTAAGTGTTACTATCCAACATGTCACTTCTAATCTCTAAACAAGTTGTTCTGTGTTTTGATGCAAAGATCTTCTTTTGGTTTGTTGTTTTAAAATGAAAATTTTAAATTTCTTCCGTTGCTTAATCACCAAACAAACCAACAAGATCATGTCTTAAACTAATGATTCATGTACCTATAATCTTTGTTCCTAAAATGCCCTTATGAATTTCATTCACCTTTAAGCATTTCACTTTAGCTATATATTCTCAAATAATATATTACTGCATGAACAGTAAGATAATCCCTTACAATTAATTTCTAGTTTTGAATCCTTTATTGATATATAAATACCTTCATCTACTTCACATTATATCTGATCTCCAAGCTACGAACACCACTTATGGAAGAACAAAGCATGGGAATCAAAGTATAGCAATTCATAGTAAAGATAACCTTAATATCTCAAGTCTAAGCATACTTACATTATTGATATAAATGAGATATAATTTCTTAGACATAGATTAACATTCATAAGAAGTCTCATTGACAATAAGGTCTCTAATGAATTAGTACTATATTATTGATCCATATGTTTATAGTGAATGAGAATCACCCATATAGGAAGTATAACATGTGATGATTTATCTACACTAATAATATTCATTCTTATTAATACTATGATTAAGGATAATTTAGATATTAAAATTTTACATATAATAAGCATCTCATATCATAAACTCTTTATCCTTATAACACTTCTTATTGGCTTCATGAGCATACTTCAACAAGTTTATCAACTTAGGAATGATAATGTTGACTTGATTCATTTGATAGTAAGCATAAACTATGAATATATATTCAATAATGATTTAGAATCAAGTTTATGGATAACTTATGGTCTATAACAAAGATAAGAGAAATTGGTCTCTCAAAATATCCATTCATCTTTAGTCCAAATTGGACTGTAGATGAACCCTTACCCAAATAGCATTAATAATGCCTTAAAAAGATTTACCTTTTAGTTCTTGCTCTTTCCTCAAAGAGCTCACTTAGATATAAGTGTATAATATTGGCATCCATATGCTCATATTGTTTTTAAAGCTCATTTTTCACAATACCATGCATGATGCTATAGGTAATCTTATTATCCTCTTTACATTTATTGTAAGCCCGTCTTACTTTAGTTGAGGCATTGGATATAGGTGTGTGTTAGTGTATGCTCTAAAGTATCATGTGAAATTGTAATTTTATGTTACACATTTAAATCAATAAAGGACATTATTCATTATTTTAATGAAGTATTTTTAATATATCTATTTTACTGAGAGTATTAAATTGAATAATAAAATCCAATATATTGAAATAATATAAGGGAATTCATAAAGGATTTATGAAATAAGATTCTTATTGTATGCAAATATTTAATATCTAAATTATCCTAAATTATAGTATTAATAATATTAGATATTATTAATGCAAAAAGATCATCATATGGTATACTTCCTTTTAAGGGTGATTCTAATTCATTATGACATGAGATGTCTAAAGTAAACATATGGATGAACAATATAGTACTGATTTATTAGAGATCTTACCAATGAGATTTAATGTAAATAATTGATCTATGTCTAAGAAATTATATCTCACTCATATTAATGGTGTAAGTATCCTTGTACTTGAGATATTAAGGTTATCTTAACTTTGGATTGTTATAATTTGACTTCTATACTTTATTTCTCCTTAAAAGGTGTTCATAGCTTGGAGATATTTATATATCAATAAAAGATTCACTATCCTAAATTAATAGTAGGGATTTATCTCAATGATTCATGTAATAATCTTTTACTTTCTTACAACACTTCTATGAACTCACTTTGAGAATATTTGGCTCTTTATATGTCATATCTAATTCATTTTTCATGAAATTTATATGGTGTAACACCTTTTAAATGAGTGGCAAAAGAGCGAGGATACAGATTTTAATAAGATGGCTAGTAAAATGAAAGAGAAATATGATAAATATTAGGCTGATGCAAGTAAGATGAATCATTTTGTTTATGATGTGATGGTTCTTGATCCTTGATATAAGTTAGATTGGGTTCAATTTACACTTTGGAAGATGTATATAGTTGATGTGGGTGAAGAAATAGGAAAGAAAGTAAGTTCACTTTTATTTTCTTTATACAATGAGTACAAGAGCAAGACTTCTATTGGAAATGAAATCAAAGAAATGAGATTTTTGAAGCTATCAATGAGAGTGAAATGACTAATCTAGTAAAGAAATTTGAAAAAAATTATCGAATATGAATATAAAAGATATAGAGTTAAGTTAAAGGGTGAATAGATTATCAAGTTAGAGATTGAGAAATATCTTAATGAAGTTGAGGATGATCATGATGACTTTGATATTTTAGCATAATGAAAAATAAATTATCATCGATTTCCCATCCTTTCATAAGTGGCATGTGATGTTTTAGCAATTTATATCTCAATAATAGCTTCAGAATTTGCTTTTAGCACCAGAGGATAAGTGCTTGATGAAGTTAGGAGCTCTTTGACTCCTAAAATAGTGCAATCTCTTATTTATTATCAAGATTGGATTCAAAAATCATCTCTTTCAATCAGCATTAAAGAAGATTTACATGATCTTAGGAATCTTGAGAAAGGTATTACATTTATATAATTGTATTTTATTTTTTTTTATTTTTTTTATTTGATTGAAATTAACTGTATGTTTTATTTTAATTTCAGGTTTGCAAGTCATTTCTTTAGACTCTATAAATGACATATGAAATAGGTTTGGTACTATTGCTTTACTTTTTTATTTGATATTTTTAATTTTACTTCTTCTATAAATCCTTTTCTAATATATTTATCTTTTAATTATTTATTTCATTATTTTAGGTAAATTAAAGCTTTTATCAAATAGCATTGGTACTACATTTCTTCCTTTTCTTCTTAAAGCTTCATGATGTCTTACATTTTCTCCACCATTACATGGTTCTAAGACATCATACAAATTAATTTATAGTAGTCTCATTTTGTTTAATATTTTAAGAATATTCATATTAATTATGTATGGATTTATAAAACTTATTTATAATGCTTATTATGGTATTATGTTTATGTAATATTTAACAGTTATAATTATGGATATGTATTATTTGCTAATATACGTAAAGCTTAAAATAGTATCTTTTAATGAGTATAATTAGGAACACATTTGTTGTTCCTTTAATGAGTATAATGGCTCGAGAAATACAATATTTGAAGTTGAACAAAGAGCTAGATGGAAGCCTAAAAGTATTCAGTTTATAAGTACATTGTTTGCTTATTTTATTATGTGATTATGTTGTTGTGTGACTATCTTTACATTAAACTTATTTAGGAATTCTTTTCTTTCTCCTACCATAAGTTGCTCAAAGCAACATCCTTCTTGTTATTCCTGCTTTGAAGATATGAAGATCAATTTGATACTAGCATTTACCTTCAAGCAAATTTATGGTACTATTTTATTTAAGTTGGTTATTATTTGCATGTATCAAAGGTTTATGTTGTTATGATATTGCATGTGTATAAGAATGTGATTTATGAGCATGTTATTTGATATAGAGCGATTATCCAACAACTTTGTTTACTTCTTTTTCTTTTGTTTTTGAACATTTTATATATGAATTTAGATTGGAGGCACTTCTTATCTTAGGAGGTAGTGATGGCTTGCTTGTACTTTAAAGTGCATATCATAGTCAGGATTCACGAAAACTTCTTGTTCTTTTCATCTTGTACTTTTTTTTGGATGTAGACTAATGGAAACTTTAATATGTACATGTTTTGCTCAACTACAAATTTATTTGTTGGTTAGTATGGTTTTTTTTTTATTTATTTGGTCTAGGTTGATATTTCGATTTTCATTTTTATTTAGTTCAATTTTTATGATGTTCATAGGATTTGATCCAATTTTGACTTTCACATATTTGGTTATCAATTAATTCAATTTAGTTTATTCATTTTTATAAAGAATTTGGTTCAATTCAGTTTTCCAATATCAGTTTTTGGTTTATTCAGTTTAGTTTAAAATTTTCAAAAAAATCAACCGAATAAACCAATGTTCATCCCTATGTATATCTTTGTAGAGAAGGAGTAATACCATACATTAATCTTATTTGAATGTAGTGAATTTATTTTTATTGGTTAAAATCTGCTGAGAGGCTCAGAAAAAATAACTTGTGTTGATGGCAGGCTAATGCTAGTGTTATTTTGTCTATAGGATTTGATTCCACCATCTTATCTTGATGAACTTTCCTTGTTGCAAGATCGAATAGCTCCATTTTCTTTAGAACTTGCTTTCAATACAATAGAACAAGAATTTGGATTGCCAATTAATAATCTTTTCTCAAAGATTTCTCCAGAACCAACTGCTGCAGCCTCACTTGGCCAGGTTTGTGCTTATTATGCACGTAGGTTTACTCATTACGCATCAATTTTCTTCGTTGCATGTATGTGTATCATCTTTCATTTATTTTGAATTGCGTGAGTGACTTGATTTTATTTGCATAATGCATATTTTTACTTTTATGAGTATGATTTTAAGAGATCCATGAACCTAATAGCCAGATTCAATTGCATCAGAATAAGATTTTCCAGTTACAAAGTATCAAACTTTTGCTGCAATATAAACAAGCTTTTGTAAGTCATTCCACATGGTTTTGTAGTTTGTCGAGCAGTGATGATGATGTGAAGAGAATTATCATTTCATCTTAAGCATCATGGGTAATAAAAATTTCCTAGTTCTATAGATGTTCTTCACATATGTTTTTTTTTCATTCTTTGTATCTTTATTTTTATGTGGTTACTATTTGGTAAAATGCTTTGGTCCCTCAAGTTTCTTTGTTGTATTTTGCGTTTATGAAGCATTATGTGTTTGAAACTTTACCTGATTTCTCAACTTCTGAAAGCTATACGATCTTGTTGCAACAGAACAAAGCCCATTGAATGGTTTGCTGGATTTATATGACTCTCACTACGGGTTTAAGCTATGATTTAGGAGTCATTCATTCTGCTAGACTTTGAGATCTGTTCAATATTCTAATTTCGAAATCCAGAGCCTTCTAATGACTTGTGTAACTAAGATGAATTGAGGTTAGTTTGTTCCAGTATTGCTTGTCGAAATTAGTTTCATGCACACGACTTTTCTGGAGCAACATGAACAAGCTGTTTTAAAATCCGAATTGTAACAATTTTATTGACTTAACTCTATTCTACAAAATTAGTGGTTTTCTTTGTTGGTAGAAAGTAACTGTTAGTGGTTAGTATTTAAAACTAAACTTATTATCAAATAGGATTACAAGTTAAGAAAAGTGTTCAGCTGGATAGATACGCATGGAAAATTAGATTAGTGGTTGCTGCTCTCAATGCATGGGGCATGATTAAATATGGTGTTAAAAATATTCAAAATATAATATTATTTATAAATTAAATTTTTATTATTTTAACCAACTAAAATGGTTTGATCTGCTAATTCTATTCTTCTTCATTATTTTAACCACGTTCATAGTCGGTTCAACCACAAACCTTATTTAGTTCAAGAAATATAAATTTAAGGAATTATTGAATTTAAATTTTATTGGATTTAGTATTGTTTAAATTGGATTCAATTGTAAAAAAAAAGGTTTGACAATTTATATTATTTTGATTATTTTAATAAACTTCAATTCTCTTATCGCAAGACATATATTCCTAACGTAAAATGATTTTTATGAATTTCATCATATTTCCTAATAAATACATTTACTTAGGTTTAATTCATATTCTTGATAAATCAAATTATTTAATTAATTTGATGCATTCTCATCATTAGATGCTCATAATTAATTTCATATATACCATGTCAAACCATGTAATAATTTATGATAACATTAATAATTGAAATTAACTTGTATATGGCTTATACATTATTTTCTTTCAGTTCATTTAAATTTTTTATATTTAAGAATAAAAATTTTAATACATTAATAAGTATATTTTATTCGTGTCCATATCTTGTTTTCATGTTTATGTTATATTTTGTTGTCTGTCTTCAAATAATAACTTTTTTACATGTTAATTTTGATTATTAATTATTAAATATATATATTTTACTAATTTTAAGTTTCAATATAAATAATTTTAAAATATATATATCAATGGAATATATATATCAAATGTATATGTTTTAGATGTGGCTATGGCATAAATATGATGTTATGGTAAAACAAATGTGTATGTGAAATCTGCATATTTTGAATGTAACTATAACATGAATATGATGTTATGGTAGAACAAATGTGTATATTTTGAATATGTTATGATATGAATATGATGTTAATATACAATTATCAATATTATTGTTATTTTACAACAATACATAACTATTACAAAATTGTAATAATATATTTCATTACTAAATTGTTGTAAAATTATCAACCATTTACTAAAATGGTTTGTCAAGTATTTACAACTAGCAGTTTAGCAACAAATTACTTTGTTTGCTAATAAATGGTAAAATAATATTTAGCAACTATTTCACAAGTTGCTACATTGTTATTTTCTTGTAGTGAATGAATCACACAGAATTAATGGAGTAGGAAAAATGCATATACTTTGAATAAGAAGTTGAAAAGAAAAGAATAAGAAACATAATATATAACAATTGAAATAAATAAATGAAAAGATAAATAATTTTCTTGTACCTTGAGCCAAAGTTTTGATACTAAACTAATGCAAAACCTGAAGATCTTTGCTCAAGAATTGTACCTTTTCAAATTATAAATCCTTCATAAAAGAATTCAAGCTAACCAAGGATTTCCTAATTCCTCTTACTTGATTTGTAAAACACGTTTTAAGAGAAAACTCTTAACCCAATATTTTAAAACAATCAAGAACAACCAAATAGGAAAAAGTTTAAGAACTCAAGTTGATAAATCTAAACAAGATAATCAATCATCTTAATATAAAGTTAAAGAAATTATTCTCATAAGAATAAAGACTTAATTTAGAAGAAAATAGTAATATTGAATTGATGTATTATGCCCTTGGCATGCCCTAGTATATATAGTATACATGAAACACAAATCCAAACTCATAAGGACTTGTATTCCTAACCCTACTCTAATATAGAAAAGTAACATAAAAACTAATAAAGCATAAGGAAATTTGTGCAAACCAATTAGATTAGGAATTGATTTGTCTAATTATCCTTATTGGACTCTAAACTTGGCCTAATGACTTATGAGAATTATAAATAAGCTTAGGTTTGGTCAGTTAAATCCAATATTTACTAAACCAAGCTTTATTGACTACTATTGTGTTAATTAATATACTAGGTATGTGAATAATACCCATTCTACTCAATTACCTAAGAAAACACTAATCTACTAAGTTTACAAAGCTCTAGGTAGCTTGAACATGAAACCCCAAGCCTAAATCCTTACAAAACTAAAAACCCTAATTACATTAGGAATCTTTATTGAATAAGGATTTTATCAAAATTACATTCTAAATCAAAAATAAGAATTTTTCACAAAGTAGGAATCTTGGTTGGATTTGGATCCTACTTGGATTAAGAATTTTCCTTCATCAGCTCTTTTGTTAGCTTAACTTACTACATTATAAGAAAAAGGGGGCATTATGACATAATTAGTAACAGAAATATGTTTGTCACTAAAAAGTGATGGAAAGGAGACAAAAAGGTGATAGATGAGTAAAATTACGACGGACAGAATTTTCATCTCCATATCTATTACTAGACGTATTAGAAGATAAAATTAGTGATGGACCCGTCATAATTTTAGCGATGGAAAATAGCTGTTGCTAATGTCCTTGCAATATGGAGATAGAAATCCCTCTTGTCTCTAATTTTGTCTCTATTTAGAGATAGACTTTATTCTATCATTATTCTGATGCTACTTAGTGATGGATAAACATTTCATCGCTAATGTCATCACTATAATTATTTTGATTAATTTATTAAATAATCTATAATATATAAAACATTAAAATTTTAATAAATTTGAAATTTTTAATAATAAAAAAATGATTATTTATTATGTATATATAAGTATCATTAATGAATAGAAAATATGCATTATTTTTTATGATATGAATTAATATTATTATATTATGATAATATATTAATATTAGTATATAAAAGAAATAAACAATTAATAAGTAAAATTATTAACTATTTGATCAATTTACTTTTCCATGTAGGTAACATGAAATAAATTAAATAATATATGATATTATTAATGAATATGAAGTATATTGAGTTATTTAAAAATAAAAATAAAAGAGTATATGATTAATATTAATTAAAATTAAAAGAAATAATTAAATATGCATCAAACAAAATGACATCATTTTGGTTAAATATGGGCAAATGATATCATTTTCGTTACATCTAGGAAACGACATCATTTTAAAATAACTTTAAAAGCATTTTAAAAGGTTAAAACAATGTAGTATATGGTCCATTGATGAAAATGACATCATTTTCCCTTATCAAAATGACATCCTTTTTACTTAAATAATGAAACAATGTAGTTTTGATCAATGTTGTATGTTATTCTTCTCCCTTCCTCGATTTTCCAATATGATGGTAACCCTAAGCATTCTTCTTCATTCCAAATTGCATTCTTGATTGTTAAAATTTATCATCAATTCAAACTGTAAAAGCAAGTTTTGATTAATGAGGTTTGGATTTAAGTAATTTGCATTTGTAATTTCCATTCCGGTTTGGGTAATTGCTCGGAAGGTGACAATAGTTTCCATTAGGAGTTGATTACAAGTGAAGCTCCAAAGTGAAAAAGCAGGAGTCCATTACATGTTTATCAGTTTGAATGGTTGGTCACAGCTTTGAAATCCAAATTGTCGATTTAGGTGTATAGTCGAGTTATCGAGTCAGTTGAGGTAATAGCCATTCTTCTGTTATTTGTACCAATTTATCTTATGTGTTATGCGGTAAATGATTGTAATTTGTTTAGTAATGTTTGTAATTGATATTAGGTAATTCATAGTTATTAAATTATTGAGTTGTGTTGAATTAAGCATTTCGTTGACAAAATCGACATGTTTGTCTAATTTGGTAATTATTGAAAATTATGAGTTCCACTGTTGATTTATGAGGTAATGAAATTTCTGGTTTAACTTATATAAATGGTATTGAATTTGTTGAGTAGATGAAACTTTAATGGGCTATATATGTATGACGTACAAAAAAATTTGCTTATCGTACATATGTTTATGATATATCAATGTTGGATTGAAATAAAGGGGTTTATTAAGTAGTTTGTGTATTGTTAATTATCATATATTTTGAGTGACACATGAGATAAATTATTATCTGAAAGTTTTGGTTTCACTAAGTTGTATCAAGATACTTTCATATTAGCAAATATTATGCCTCATTTTATGATGTGTTGAGTGTGTGTATGTGCAATTATTTTACCTACAATTATTGTATGGACATAATTTAAGGGCTGGTATATACATATTTTGCATTTTTGTGAATTTAAACACTTAAGCACACATCTAAGGCTGGTATATGTATAAATACATGAACTAATTATGTACCTTAAACTTAATACCTTCTATGTATGAGGCAACAACTGTTTTTGGGCTAGAATTACATTTCCACTAAAGACTATATTTAATTGGTATCGGGATATACTTAAGTTGTATTAATATTGGAACCAATGCAAACAAACATCAAGATTGTATGTGTTAAGAAATAATATGCTTGAAATTATTATGTTTAATGTGCACAAAACCATAATTTGTTCAACTTATATTTGTTATGTGTATGCATTAAGAATAGATTATTTAGGTGCATATTTAAGGGTTGATAATTATGTGGTAAATTCCGTAATGTATGGTTAATAAATAGTTCAATGAGGATAAGTATACAAGTATTAGTTGCAATCATCTAAGTAAAATAAATTGGAACTTAAACATACATTCATCCATATAGTTTAGGAGCATGTTTAAAGACTTGGTTGATCGTAAAGTAAAATTGTAAAATGCCTTTCTTGCAGTTGATGTTACTATAATGATTTTATTGTATATAGTTTGCTATTTCAAGTCCATACCATATTAATTATTGCATATGTAAGAAATATAGGAAATTTCATTAGACCACATGTTACACCCTTATTTATACCTTAAAACTTGTATATGTGAATGTGTCTTATGATAGTGAGATAATGCTTGAAATATGGAATGAGTATGCTTGGGAATATAGATGAAAAGAATTTATTTGAAATTTATTTAAGTATTAAAATATGCATAGAAAATGAAAGTAAGGAAGATTGGGTTAAAAATATGATTTTATGTTTACTAATGTTCATTTAGTGTATATAATATATTATGGAGAGATATTGGTATACACATATATATTATATTATTTATTGAAGGTTGAAAAGTGGAAAAAAAAAGCATAATTATATAAGCTGAACATAAGATTTGGTATGTTAGCCATATGTATGTCATGGTTATGTAAAAGTGATTATTTATATTGGTAAAGGATGTTTAATGTCATAGAGATATTATTTAGAATTGATGGAATACATATATACATGAAATGTTATGTTAGAATATGTAAATGATGAAGGAAAATGAATAAAATAAAGTTAAAGTGTATAGGTGTGTGTGTTTATGTCACATATGTTTCAAAGTCTCCTTCCTTCTTCTTTATTCTTCATGGAAAACTTGATGTTATTGCTACCTTAGAGGATTGAAACCGTGAGGTTCTGGTGATGAAAATATGGAAGTTTTTTTGAGAATATGTAGGAAACATGTTAAACATGTTTAAATGATGTTCCTTTGCTTGTGTTTATGGTTATTATATTGAACCTAATATTTTCCCGCTGATTTCATGCACTTGTGGTTGCTACCCTAGTGTGTGAATAATGACTCTAAGCTTGATTTTGTGTATAAGAAGCATATATGAGTTAAAAGGAAGTGAAAAGATAGTGATTTTGGCTTGAAATGAAGTTTTGATGCATATAGGGGCATTACGGGTTTTGCTATTTTTGGATGGTTATTGTGCAAGTTTATTGCCTAGCTTATATGTGATGATTAATTATGATGTTTTGTGGATGATAGAATGTTTCCATGGTCAATTTGGATGAGTATAGATGCTTAACATGGTGAATGAAGAAGATAGGGGCAGCAATGCTTCCATTTATGAAGTTTGATTATGCACTATGTTTAAGTGATTGTGTATGCATTTTTTTTTTGCTCTATTAGACCTAAATTCATATGTATTATGAGTAAGAATGTTCAAGGTAATAATGGAATGGTTTATGGCATGATTTGAAGTTGTTATGAGGTTCTTAAGATGAGTGGAAAATACATGAAGTTCATAGATAGGCAATTTCCTAGTGATTGCATAAAATGTGTATTTCATGGAGTTGTAGTTGGATATTTTTAAAACTAATTCTATAGAATATTGTTATGATATTATGATATTGTTGCATCATATAATTAGGAATTTTTGGGATGCCACATGAAGAGGTAAAAATTGTACAAGTTAGGGGGCAACAAAGTTGCATATTGGAAGTGCTTGTATGTATGATGCATAAGAGTGTGTTAATGTGCATATTTGCTAACTTTTTAGACCTAAGTTTATGTGTAACATGTATATGCATTTTTTTTAATGTGGAATGAATTAAATGTGATTTGGAAGTCAAATGAATAAGGTATGCATGAAGGAAATTCATGAGGCCACATGTAAAGCATTTTGTGTAAGTTGTGTAACTTTTGTATATTGTGTGAAATGTGGTTATATATTTATAAATCTGGAAATATTGATTATAATTATGATTAAGGATAACATTTTTATGCATTAAAAGTGAATAAATGAATGAGTTATGATAGAGGGAAATATGGTATAAGTTAATAGCATGTTGAAATTGTGCATTTAAGAGTGTAATGTGTAAAATATTAGCATGTAGGGGCTGTTGTATGTAAATTAATATGTGGGAATTAACATATGTATATGTCCTATTTTATAAGAGGTGATTAAGGCCTAAATAATTAAGGTATGCATATTATGAATCAGTATATGTATTAAGTATTTAATTGTACGTATGTTTCATGGAATGTCGCTTTATTGATTAAGGCTTATAACCATAATAAATAAAGTGTGGAATAATGTTTTTTATGCTTAATTAGTGGTATGCCATGTGTATGTATTAGTATGGGTATGTATATGTATTAGAATGGTATGAGAGGCTAGGTGGTAACACTTGATTGGTGTAGAGAGTGAAAAGGTCAATTTTGTAGGCTCATATTTGAGTTTCTCCTTTCTTTTCCTTTCTTATACATGTGGCAATAGATTTTAAATCTCCAAAACACTTAATAGTAGAATTCTTCTTGCTCTTCCTCTCTTCTTAAGCTTGAAAACTGAAATACTCTAGGGTTGTTGATCAAGGTAAGTAAAAGCATGATTTTAGATAGTTATTGCCTCCTCTCTTCTTCTTATGCATGCTTTTTCTCATGAGTTACTTTTCTTGTGTGTCACACCCAACCCATACCCGGAGTAACATGCTCCCATACCATACACAACGATCTCCCGTACAGAAAAACTGTTGTATACACTATAAGGGATACATGTACATGTATAAAAAGATGTCGTATGGGGACAACAGATAGTATGGCGGTGAAATCACCGTACAGAACCAATCATAACCCTAGATAACAACATACATTCAATTGAATGAACATGTCAATAACAAAAGTATATTCATTAATATACGAAGGTTCTGGTTACAGTCACCATACAAATCACCTCCAAACTACAAATACACTACTGCCTCTCTGATATATACAAGCTACAATACAAGGCTAACAAAATGAAAGCATGCTCGGCTATCCCAGACCACCTCGAGATAGGGATTGCTACTAAATCCACCTCTCTACTGACACTGGCAATCACTGCTCTGGGCCTTCAACAGTAGGCTCAGAACCTGCGTTCATCAATTGATAAACGCTGAGTCTAAAACTCAGTGGTGCTAGCTATCATACATACATATAACAGAAACACGCATGTCAAACAACAGGTAATATAATGCAATACTATGCTTGCCCCCTTCTCTCTCTTTCTATTCTGTACTCTCTTTCCCTTTTTCCTTTTCACTTATTGTGCACAATATATTCCCATGATGGATCCTTATGTACTGATACTCAACTCCCGAAGGAGGACATCTATAATCCTAGCCTATAGGCCCCTTTGTTTTACCTATGTCTCGAGACTCAACTCCCGTAGGAAGCAATGTAATATACGATTCCATTATGGAATCCTATAATATATGATCTAACATGCCTTCCTCATTTTCTCTCACTCTGTTTAGGTATTCACAATCCCGTATGTCATGAATATGCTCACATGAGAGAGTACCGTATAAAATCTCAAGCAGGAATCATTAAATGTAACATATAAAGAGCTCATATTACAAAGTAATAGACAAATACGGGAATTCAATCCCCAAACATCAATCCTTAAGCCTTAATTGGCTTTAATCAAGAAAAGAAGCAAAGAATAACTCAAAACCAACTAGCATTGACCTAGAAGAAGCTACCTCTAGCATTCAACCAATTCTCTCAGCTTCTCACCATGCTAATACGAGCTCTCACAGCACAAAACCACTAAGATAGGGTGAGTTTTACTGTTTAGGAATGTGTGGAAAGGGTTATGAAAAGAAAAGGAAGAAGGAACTTAAGGAAAAAGCTAGGTTTAGTCCGTTTAAAATGGTACTTTAAGTCGCGTATGGCCGTACCAACTCTCTGTACGCCCGTACCAAACTTAAAGTCTTGATGCCATGATTTACTGCGAGCAACCGTACGACCATACATCACAATGGTACGCCCATACCACCCCAATGTTCCTAACAAACCCATTTTTCTGCGACCAACGGTACGATCGTACAACCTCTTTGTGCGCCCGTACCGACTCCAGGACCTCTAATTCCCTATTCCCTCGAGCTCGGTATGCCCATACGACTATCTGTACGCTCGTACCGCATGCCTAAAATTAGGACATGCCTAAGTTGAAGCCCCTAACTCCCCCGGAACCTGCTAAAACCACTCCAAAACCAACCTAAACACATCAAAATCACTGTCCTTCATTTAATCGAGAAGTCACGCTTCCCAATAAGGCAACAGTATCATGAAATACAATCACAATCAACATCATACATCCACACATACAAGCATACAAGCATACAAACATACATACATACATGTATACACGTCATCATCGTATAGCAAAACTCATACGCATACAGACCCCTAAACACGGATGTGACATTGTGATTCTTTTATGGAAAGCTTTGGTTGAATGTATGGATATGAAGGTTCTTGATTGTGTGAAGTTGTATTTGAATTTGATGGTGAATGGTTAGGTAGAAGCTGAATTGGTTGTTAGTTGATGAGGAAGGTGCGATTTGGTTATATGTATGAGTTTGTGGCTTATGTTTGGTAATGTTTTATTGTTGTCCTAGTTATGAATGTGTACTGGTCATGGCTATTGGAATGATTTTTTAATGTAATGGTGTCTTTTGTATGATTTGATGATTGATTGGTATGCTTTAGTGGTGTAGAAGTGGAGGTATGCATGAAATTCTACTTGGAGTCCTTATGGGAAACATTCAATTTTTAGTGCATCTTGAGTGTGTATGTGTGCATGGCTGCCTAATTTTTATATGGCATGCTTAAGTTAGACGTTAAGATGCTTTATGTGTGATTTGAGGTCAATTCATGAAGGTTAAGGGCTTGAGGAGGCTAAATTTTCAGGTAAGGGCAGCATGTAGGCTCATTTTAGGGATGTTACTTATATCTTAGCATATCATATGTTTTTATGTTTTTGAGCTACCTTAAATGACTTAGCATGAATGTGTAACATATTTAATGATGTTTTATATAATTAGGTTGTCAATGATGCATAAGGTTTGGGGTCATACTTGAGGGTTTGTGCATGGAAGTGCTTGGAAGAAGCTTGCTTGTGAATTAATGCATATGTATATAACTTTGGGCATATTGGGAGTTATGTATGTATTTTTGCAAACTACATCTTTTGGTTATATTTCCATCATAGGGCATGGGATTTATGTATGGGTTATGATTTTAGAAATTGTTTATGATGAGGTTTAATATTGCATAAGTTTAGTGCACATGGAATTATGTTTGTGGTACATTAGGGAGTATAATACTATGGTTAAAGGGTTATTTTGAGCCACGTTACCTAAGGATACTATGCTTGTATCTAAGGATTATATCTAGATACATTTCATGATTTGATTAAGTGACCTTGGGAGCTTCCTTTTGAATGTTTGAATTATGCAATGCTATAGATTTGTATGGGACATGATTAGTGTAAAGTGATTTGATAATGATACTTTTATAATCATTCTTATTAAATGTGCATGCACTACAATGTCATAGGTGCTTTGGAGAAAGAATTGCATCTGTCACCAAGACGGTTAGATAAGGGCAAATCCGTAACAGGTTTGTGCTAGTGTTCCATGATCAATAATTGGTCTTTTAAAGGAACTTTTCATAAAAGTATGACAGTGTATGACTTATTAAATGTTCATAGCATAACATAATACATACATTTGCATCATGTCAAGTACATTCATGCATTCTTATATAAGTATGACATGACATGATAATGTAGAGGTATAACGAAGAGCTGGTCACAAAGCTTGAATAAAGTTTGTTATTGATACGTACTGGGTCACATAGTTGGATTTCCTCAGGAAATCATAAAGTTAGATTCCTAAATGGAATCATAGAGTTTTACGTATGTAAATATGATATGTTCGTTGGGATTGTGCAGGATTGGACCTAGTACAGGATTGTGCACAATCATAGAGATAAAGGAATTGTTACAGGAAAATTAGAGGGAGAATGCATATCATGATTACATACATACAGTCATACATTATTCCTTAATTATAATGAAATAAAAGATAATGTTATTACAAGTGCACTACAAGTGTACATATATTGATGTTTACAAAGACATGATGGCTCATAAATAGTATTTTACATAGAGGAAATCATAAATGATTATTTATAGTATTTATATTTATGTTTCCATGACATTTTATGTATGTTGAAAAAGTAAAGGTAAAGTGAAAGTAAAGGCACGATATGAGTGCATACTATGAACCATTCATTTTAAAGATGAAATCATGCTATGATTTGCAAAGAGAATGATTATTAATAATTACTAATGATCTTATAAAATATAGTTATCATTTATTATTGATCCATGATAACAGACCATTATGAGTATAATATGGCCTTATACATAAATAAGTAGTTAATGTTCTTAATGTTATTTGACAAAGGTTTACTACGATTGTTGAATGTGATACAACAGTGTTACTATGATTTCATTTAATATTGTATTACATGTAGTATTATCTTGTTATAGATAATTATATTGATTATGGTTGTGATTATGAACAGTCATAGTTGCTATATTATTTAATTGATAGAAATGACATTGATGACTTACATACCATGAAATAAGTATTTTCTACAGACATCAATAGAAGGCAGGTGATATGATTAGTATGTGAAATAGTGTTCCATGATATCTGAATTATTAATGAATGTTACAGATAGTTTTCAATGTTATTGAGTTAAGAGGCATTTTAATGCTATATTATGGTGTTTTTTTTTTGAAAAGAATATTCATGATTAAGATATTTTGAATTTTTATATGATGGTATAGCAAGTAATTAAGTAAGCATCAACATGAGATGTTCTTCAACATGCCTTATATAGAATTGGACTCATGATATGTTTATAGATGATAAGATATTCGAATCATGATGAATGCTTATGATATTATTATTATGCATTTATTATATAGCACCACTGAGTGAAATACTCAGCATTTATCATTTGATGAATGCGGATTAGAAGACTTTAACAAAGCACTCGGATCCAGAAGCATCAGTTCAGCAGCACTCACTTTGATGGCAAGGACTTGGATCAACATAATGTTCTTTTATATAATTATGTCATACAACTAGAGTTGTGTATAAAGGCAGTAGATACATGTATGTAATATAAGTTGTGATATTGTCAAATGATATTCGAACTTGCATATAACAAACGTTTTACATGCATAAAGTTTATAGAAATTAAAATTACATTCGCATCAAATTCATAAATGCATTATTTACTAAGACAAGAGTTTTTAAAAAAAATTTACATCCCTTGTAGGATAATCAATGGTTTCCATTTATTTGGAGACTATTTATTATTTTATGGGAACATGTCGCACTATAAGAGGTGTGACACCATATTATCGACAAACTTAACTTTCTAAATCTATGGAGTACTGGTGACATAAGTTAGTATTAGTGGACTGTACAGGTCTTATCATTTAACCTTACCAACTTTAAAAATTACTTATGATGTAAGTTATTGAATTTATTTTTTTATGGTTTCTTAATTTATTATTTATCATGATCTATGTCTATCTTTCTTTATATTACCAAATGTGTTACATTCATAATCCATATATTAATTTTAAAAATTGTTTTGTAGATATGGGTCGAGGTTTTGGATGTAGGGGTTGACATCATCCTCATACTTGTATTCCACCATAATCAAGTTTAGTTATAGTAATCGATGTAAACACATCACTACCAGGGACACCTACATCATATATAGCTGGTACATCTAAGGCAAGACCTCTAGCTACTATGATAACACCTCCAGCTACTACAACGATACCGTCAGCTACTACAGTGACACCTTCATCTATCTCACTAGCACCTCCATCTATCTCACCAGCACCTCCATCTATCTCACTGGCACATCCATCTTTGCTACCACTTCATACATAAAGAGTTCCATCAACATCTTTGTCTTCTTCGGTAATAAATGTTGGACCTTTATATTCAGCTTCTGTTCCTCATGCTCGACACCATCATTTACGATGTTATATTGCTAGTAGGATGTATGTTACCTTCACTTTTATTTATCAATGTTATACGATCTTCACTTTCTATTTACTATTTCTCATTAGAAATATATTTATTTATTCATTTAAGCTTGGAGCCATGTTACCAATGCTCCACCAAGGTCAGAGAGATTTTTACATAGAAGCTTGTCCTAGAGGGCACTTCATGGGCGACGGTACCACTCTCGATTATTCATTTATATTGGGAGGAGTTTCAAGTAAATCATTTAGTTAATAAGTCATTCAAATTCTATCATTTAATTAATGAGTCATTCAAATTTTATCATCATATACTAATTATCAATTCCATGTTGCCTTTCTAGAAATATTTCTACTGGGATAAGGAGCACTTTTCTTATGAAGCCATCTACCAAGCTTAGAGGATTAAGGCCACTGCTTGGTAATATACTTATATGAATTTAATTTTCAATAAATTTTGGTAAAATATGTTTTAATTATGATTTGTATTAAACCAAGGAAACTTTATATATCATGTCTAACAAGTACTTAGATATGCTAAATACGATTAAGAGTAAGGGAGAGCAACTTGTTTATTATTCTGAGGCCACTTAGGCAAGCTGGCAGTATTATTGAAGTCAACCACGTACGTAAGCATAGAGTGCCATAACCTTGAGTAATAGATGCAGTTGTACATATGGTCCAAGGCTTTCTACACATACTTATGATTCTAAGACTATGTATGGACACAAGAGGGATTTGGTAAAAATTTCTTTTTCAAACATTTGAAATTTTATTAAACATCTCATTTTGTTGTCTAATATATTTCATTTGTAGACAATTCAAAATGAGGACAAGGAGTCAACCCATCATGAGCTTTTCTTGTATACACATACATGAAAGCATGATCAGGTCAACTTTATTGATGAGAGGTCATATCAAATTCATGTAAGTATATTATTTGCTAGCAGTTTACTTTACTTTTACATACCATAATGTAGTTACTATCAAATATTTGAAATGTTATTAGGACTATATTACCCAATTGAGGCATGAGGCATCACAGAGTGCTAACACTTAGGATGACCTCGTATATACTTAGAAGCAGTAAGTAGAGCTTTTAAAATATGAGTTTATGGTCTTAGGTCACAGGCTAATAGTTACTACAATTCAAGGTTAGTTGCTTCAAATGCTTGTGGCTCATCACAAACTTCAACACTAATTGACATGGAGGCAAAGCTTTAATGGTGAATAAATATTATCCTAGATGTTGCGGTCATATAGTTTCAATCGATAGTTGAAGACACCTTAATAAGTGTGCATGACCGTTTATGACAGTAGGGACTGGATCCTCAACCATCCACCTCCCAACCACAGTATGCTGGTCCAAATCATGATGATACAATAGTTAGCCTACCAAATCCAGCATTGCATCCAGACTGTACTAATCCTCCAATTGATAACGATCCTGATAACTTATCATAGTATTTATTTCTTCCTATTTCATATATTTATTCACTTTTTTAATTGTTATCAAACACATTACAATGATTTGAACTTTATTATTATGATGGATTTTATGCAAATTATTATTATATGTGGATGATTGTGTTATATTATGGATGATTATATTATACTATGGATGACTATATTGTATTGTGAATATTTGAGGGTGAAGAGTTAGATTGTGATGTTGAATTATTTAAGTGTTTTTTTAACAGGTATTAAATAATGAATGCATTCAAATTACAAAGGAATTGTTGCCAAATTTTACATAATTTGAAATAACTAATATTATTTTAAAAATTATAAATTCATAATATCATTTTCAAGCTATATTATTTTAGATTTTATGTATATGTAATTTTTATTTCATTTTACTAAATTAATAATTATAATCAAATAATTATTTTTAAAAATTAAATTTAAAAATTATGACGGAATAGCAATGAAAGATTGTCTATTGCTATTTCAAGACAGGATTGAAGCGAAACTATTTCGTCACTGAATAACGATGGATAAAGATAGCATATTTGTAATGCTATTTAGTGATGGATAAAAATGGAACACATCATCACTATTCCATCGTTGTTTAGCGACAGAACAGTTCCATCTTAATTATGTCTTGAAATAGCGACAGACAATCTTCCGTCGTTATTCCATCTCAAAATAATGATGGAATTAATTCTATCGCCAATCTGTCGTTACTTCATCATCATTTTGTCACCCCTATTTTAGCGATAATTAAATTAGCTATGGTTCATTTTCCATTGCCATATCATCGCTAAGCCTATTCATGATAGATTTAGCGATATCAATGTTTGTCGCTAAACTATTTTTTTGTAGTGCTATAATCATCAATGCTGATAAGATTGATAACTTTAAGCTTATACTTGCTTGAATCTAATGTAACTTGACTTAGATGTGCATCTTACCACTTAATGATGGCTTTTTGTGTATATACATTTGTTTGAGCTTTGAGTTTCTTCATCTTAGCTCATGTCATATTGATTGAATATCCATGCCATTATGATCATAGGATATTTCATCAAGTTATACGATTTAAGATTGATTTCTTATCAAAAAAATCAAGTATAAACTTTAGTTGTTACATTTAAAGGGATTAAATCCATTAAATGTAAGTGGTTCTTCAAAAAGAAGATAAACTTGGATGTTAATATAATTACCTTTAAAGCATACTCAGTTGCAAAGGGTTATTATCAAAAGCAAGGAATTAATTATGATATAACATTTTCTCTTGTAGTTATTCTTAAATCCATTAGGATTTTACTTGTTATTGTTGCTTATTATGACTATAAGATATGATAATTAATGTGAAAACAACTTTCCTTAATGGAAATATGCTTGAGAAAGTGTATATGACATAACCTGATGGTTTCACTTCACATCCAATGATAGCAAGAAGGTATACAAGCTTCAAAGATCCCTTTATGGATTAAAGCAAGCATCAAGGAGCTAAAACATTTATTTTGATGAAATAGTCAAAAGGTTTGGTTTCATTCAAAACATAGATGAACTTTATGTTTATAAAAAGGTTAGTGGGAGTGCAATTACTTTTCTTATATTATATATGGATGACATAGTACTCATGGAAAATAACATCTTATTCTTATAGAATATTGAAGTTTGGTTAGCTAAATAATTCTCCATTAAAAGACCTAGGAGAAGTTGTTTACATCTTAGGTATACGAATCTATAGAGATAGATCAAGAAAGCTAATTAGTCTTTTATGGTCTACATACATGAAGAAAGTGCTAAAGAGGTTTAGCATGAATATTTTTAAGACGGGTTTTATTCTCATGGTGCATGGGAAATATCCTTCCAAGTCTTAGTGTCTTTAGATACAAAAGCATAAAGATCACATAAGTAAGATTCCATATACATTTACATTTAGATCTAGTCATGTATACTATGTTATGTATTAAGCCTGATGTCTCATTCTCTCTAAGTTTTATGAGCATATTCCAATCTAATTATGTAGAGGAATATTGGGTAATTCTGAAGAATATTATTGAGTACATGAAAAGGACTAAGGATATGTTCTTAGTATATAAAGAAGGTAATTTACAATTTAATAGCTATATTAATATCAGCTTTCAATCTAATAGAGATGATTGCAAATCATAATCTAACCATGTTTTTATGATAAATGGTAGCATTATTGTTTAGAAGAGTTCTAAACAAGAAACTACAACAAACTTAACCACAAAGGTAGAGTATATCATAGCATCAAATGCAACCAATAAGGTAATTTGGATTAGGAAGTTTATTCATGAACAAGTTAAAGAATCAAGGTCTTATCTAAAATCCAAACAAGTACTTAAGAGATACCATTTGATTAGAGTGATCATTAGTAAAGGCAAGGTGAAGATTGATATAGTACTCATAGATAAAAATGTAGTGAACCCTCTCACTAAGGCATTGACACAAAGTAAACATGACAAGTATACAACTTCAATGAGATTAATGTTTATGTATGATTGGCTCTATCACAATTAAGAGTGTGTTCGTATTATGCTTTAGAGCATCATGTACGTATATAACATTTATTAATATTTATTATAAAATGCATTATTTGTTATTTTATGTTATGTTTAAGCATGCTTATTTTCTTAAAGCATTAAACTAAATAATAAATTTCAAGATATTAAAATAGTATAAAGGAATTCATAAAAAGTTTATAATATAAGATTCTTTTTGTATGCAAATATTTAATATATAAATTATCTTTGATTATGGTATTAATAAGAATGGATATTATTAATGTAGATAGATCAACATATGTTATACTTCCTCTAGGGGGTGATTCTCATTCATTATGACATATGATGTCTAAAATAAACATGTAGATGAATAATATAGTACTAATTTATTGAAAACCTTACTAGTAAGTTTTCATATGGATGATTAGTTTATGTTTATCAAATTATATCTCACTCATATTAGTAATGCAAGTATCATTAGACTTAATATTTTTGTGTTATCTTAACTATGGATTATGATACTTTGACTATTATGTTTAATTCCTCAATAGGAGGCATTCATAGTTTAGAGATTGTATATAGTATGAAGTAGTTGAAGGTATTTATATATCAATAGAGGATTTACCATCCTAAATTAATTATAAGGGATTATCTTATTATTCATATAGTAATTTGTTATTCAAGAATCTCTAATGAGAGTAGAATGACTAAAAGTGAATGAGATTTATAAGGGTATTTTAGGAATAAAGATTATAGTACTTGAATTATTAGGTTTAAGGTATAAATGAGATAGAGAATGGTGAAAGCAGTTTATTGTAAAGGTGTCTGATATTGAAGGGTTATAATCCAACCATTGACCTCTTAACATTTAGGTAGTCAAGATATATGATTAAACATCGCTCTTAATTTACATATTAAGTATTATTAAATAAGACTTAGTAAAATTTTTAATATGTTGCCAACATGTTAAGAACCTAAAAATTCACACACTTACAAATAAGGACATAGGTTAAAATTGTAGTTTGAATAATATGAGATATTATTCTAGGCTTACATGATGAGCCATAAAGAGTATCTAAATTAAAAGCTTAATACATATGAACCAAACTTGAGAAGCTTATGAATCCATATAACTTAAGTCATCACAAAGTTACATGCTAAGAAACATGAAAATCACATGTCAAGGGCATATGCATGTCACATGATGAGTTAAGTCATTAAAGTTCCTCATGACCCTAAGGTTTGATTATAACTACAACATTATAATCAAATTAGGGTTATAGCATTCCTTCTTCCTCTTATTAGTTGAAACTCATACTTTACCTAGAAGAGAAAAATAATTCAGTATACACTAATGAAAAGGTAAAAAAATCAAAATACACTTAAATCTTCACCTAATCATACTAATACATTGATTAGTTGACTCAAAGTTTTTTACATGTTATGTTCACTTGTTTGGTGTGATTGATTGGAGGTCCTCTATACTTTTGAGGCTTATTGGTTTGCTACAACCATAAAGGAAGTAAAAGATTACAGGAGAACGTCAAGTAAATGTAAGTATTTTATACAATCTCTGCAATTTAATGTGTTTTCATGAGTTATTTAATGCATGATATTCTCTTGGTTTTATGTTTTAAATAAGGAATTTTTATTTTTTTACCTAAATAATTAATGAAAACTAGCACCTACAACATATCCTATATTATCATAGTAAATGAGATATAGGATTAGTATAGGCATAAAATTAATTTTGATCTAAAGGCTTACCAACAAGTTTGTGACTTCTAGAATAGTTACCTCTTGGTGGAATGTGAAAATTTTCTCTTTTTATGAGATGGTTGATATATTTCTCCAATTAATCTTATTTATCTTTATTAATGAACTAATAAAAATTATTTTACAAATATTTTTAAAAGTCTTAGTAACACTTGTCATTGATTTAGCCAATTCCCTATTAATATCCTCTAAAAGATTACCACCATTTAAGTAAACTTTTATGATGTCTTCTTTATAAAAGCTTTAGAGCTTGTAAAATTATTATCCTATTGATGAAATCTAAATCTTCTTTTGAGGAATGTACAATCAAAGAGGAAGCTAATGCAATTATAACTTCTTCTGCTTTTTAGAAAAATGTCTCTTTCTTAATTTGTTCCATTTATTGCAAAACTATTTATGAAACCCTTATTGCAATAGTAATACTCCTTTTGTGACCTTTTCAATGTAATCCTATTAGGCATGTCAAAAAATACTATTCATGAGTTTTTTGTAAAATTGCATGCATTACAAGCATGTTAAAAAATTAACATATTCTTAAATTAAATATATCTTTCAAATTCTAATCAAACTATCATGAATTGCTTATTAGCTTGATTTAGATAAGTAATTCATGAAAATAAAAAAAATGTCTTGTATCATAAATGAAAGTTGCTATTTACAAGAAAATAAAAATGCATAGTAAAGTTGAAAATAAAAATAAAAATTTATTTAATATAAAAAATGTTAGAAATAAAATTATGTAAAGTTATTTTTATTTGTAATTCATTCTTATCATTGTCATGCCTTTCTATTCTATTTATCCTGTTATTATTTCTTTATTTTTCTTATTTTTCAAGTTGATAATCGTTGTCCATCACATACAAAATTTCCTTATAAACTAGTGGTATTAATCTCTTGTCACATTCACGGCTAATTGTTTCCACTTTGAGCTTTTGAAAATTTCTTTCTTTTAGAGCTAAGATGATTAAATTTAATTTTAATTTATTAGATTTAGATTAGAATAAAATAATTTAAATCTACTAAATTAATTAATAATTCAATTATTAAATTTTAATTAATTAATTAATTAAACTAATATATTTATTTATTTATTTACGTTAATTAAATAAATTTTAAAATAATTTTATTTGACATAAACACCGTGTAACGTCATAAATTTCATGTTTGACTTGTATTTGATAATTCATTTGATTTAATGTTATTAATTTATTATGATATGAAAAATAGACTAATTCAAACTTGATTTGGAAGTAGTGCTTTGCAATTTTTAAATATTTTTTCGTTTTTTAAACTTAACATTTCTGAAAAATTAAAATTATATTCTTCAACAAGTCGCAAGTAAATTATTCGGCCGTCTTGATTTTTATATTTATCAAGTATGAGAAATAGTTAGAAAACTTTTTACCTCTCTTATGATTTTGTATAATACACACTTATAGATGAGTTGGAGTTGGGTTTGTATTTTAGGCAGTTAGAGTTTAATTCCTTTTTTTATTGTAATTAAGTTGAATTTAATAAACTTAATAAATATAAATTATATAATAAAATTATTTATTATTTTACTTTAAATAGAAAAAATATCATATTGTAAAAATTTATGATTTTATATTAATAATTAAATTTAAATATATAGTTTTATATTTATACTATTATAAATATACAAGCTTTATATTTAAAATTAAATTATCATTCTTTAAATTTATAAGCTATCTTGTAAATTTATTTAATGAGTTAAATGAGTCCAATGTTATTTACTTAATCATAAGAAAATCACTAAATAAACTTTCATGAAATCAAATTTTGACTAATTTTCAAATTGATAAACTCTTTTACGGCGGACTTATAAACATGCCGTAAATGGTTAAAATGACCTTAAAAGAATATGGTTGGCTTCGATGCTTATGATTTTCAGAAAAAATAAGAATATTATTTTTAAGCTGCATATTTAACGCGTTGAATTTAATTCGGAAAAAAAAAGAGAAGGGTATGCAGAAGGAAAGTTGAAGGGAAAAGGCTAAGAGGGAATGGCGGAAATATTAGAAATTCCGTCGGTCAATGACGGTGGCGATGTAGTTGAGATCCGAAATAAAGTAGAAAGTTGGTAAACGACGAACTGAATATCTTTGCCGTTTTGTACGTTCATACCAGTCACCCGGCATCCGTTCAAAATTTACAAGATTGGGAAAAAATTACAAAGAAAGAAATAAAAATAATACCATCCAATTAAAAAAAGAACAATTTAATTTTATTAAACTAATTTTTTTATATGAGTCCCACGTTTAATTATGTTTTGTTATAAGTATGTGTGTGTTGTTTTAGGAACTGAAATTTTTAATTTTCTAGTTTGATCTTTTCAATCAAAAATTCTATTTTTTCAAAATGAACCAAGCAGCTACATTTAAAAAGTTTTTTAAAAAAACTGAATAAAGTCAATTCAAGTGGAACGGTTTTTCAGTTTGAATCAAATCACCCTTAATATTCTACTTGATTGAAATTCAACTTAATTAATTTTAATAATTTAATAATTTGATGATTAGATAGGAGATGAAGTTTTAAATATTGGAAAGTAAGGGGGTGAGTGGAAGCAAAGGAAAGTCCCAAGGGAGAATAATGCCAAAAATCAATTTTATTGAGGACAGCGTGATGCAGTTGGCGTGAGCATCTTTAAGCTTTTCGCAAAACGATGCGTACCAAAAAGGCTTCTTCCTACAGCCACTCATTTCTTTCCATCCATCTCTTTCTATCTACCATGTCTCCTCTTTTCAGAATTCATTAAAGAGATTATAGAATCGATAAATTATACCATAAAAATAATCATTTTTAATATGATTTACGGATATAATATTATGCAATTATCAACTTTAGATTTCAGTATAATTATTGCCCTTTTCAAAATTATTTATTTATTAATATATATAATTTATTTATTACATCATTATTTATTTATATCGAATAAGCTTGCAACTCATTATTTAAATATTTATAAGCTATTAATGTTGTTTATTTTATAATATCCATCCACTATTTATTTATTTATTCATATTTTATTTATTTATTTATTTCAGATTTATTACATAAATACATTTATTACTCATGCCAAATATTTTAAATCATATCACATATATCATAACAATATTATATTTAGATTTAAATTTTTAATACAATAATTATTTGAATTATATTTATATTAATTCTAAATTTATTATATACAAAAATTTAATATAATTTAAAATATACTTATTAATTTAAATTCAAATCTTTTTCTCAATCTAAAAAATACAAAAGAAAGATCAACATTCATATTGTCAACTTCCCTTTTAAGATACTATTCTATTTGATTACTTCTTTCACATATATTTATAATACTCCAATAATTTTGAAATCGCCCATCAATTTACACATTTTAAAATCACATATTTATAATCAACTTAGTAATAAATAAGTTTTTAAGGCAATAATTTTTTCAAAAAAAGTAATATATATATATATATTAAATAAATAATTCCGAAATTCATATTTAAAACATCGAAAAGGAATTTTAAATTGGTTGAGCTTTTTCCATTCATTCCTTCTCAATGCGAATTGATGGCTGAAGTCCAACCAAAACTTTTATGCAAGAGTCCCCATTGTTATGATGAAGAATGCCCATTACTTGTTGGTGATCCTCATGCAATGCACGTGCTACTTTCACCCCACCCAAATTGACACATCACCGTTTTAACTTTTTGTTTACATTTTTTTCGGTACCATGCTTCCAAATATTTTGTTTCAGTGGCTCTCAACAAGAGAATTGAAATTATTTTGAAAAGATGAAGAAATAAATTCTATTTTTTCTCCTATTTACTACGACAATGAAGAATCAAATTATCATTATATTTATTCCTTTTTCTATTTCTTCTTTCAAGTGCAGGATAACCCCAAGTTTTTCTATCAATTAAGGCCCTCCCTTCACCATCCCATGAGGATGGTTTATAGGGTTCATAACTACTCCTCCCTCATTTTCTTATAATATCATGTGATTATTGCTTTAACTAATTTTCTACCCTTAATTAGTAATATGTTTACAATCCAAAAACTTTTAACTTTCAAAATCGAATTAACCTAATTTAATTGATTTTCAAAAAAATTTTAATACTAACTCCATTTAAATTTCATAAAAAGTTTTTGAATTTTAAATATTAAATTGAAATCAAATTATCAATTAATCTTTAAAATAATGATGCATACATGGAGCAAATCATGTATTTTTCTTTGATGTTTGTAGTATGTAAAATCTATAAAATAAAAATGATATTGAATTAGAAATTGAGTAACGAATAAATTTATTAATTTGGAGCCGTGTTAGCATGTAAATAATTCTAAATTAACATGCATAATGATTCAACAAGTTTTAAGTTTATAATCTTTATTTGTAATCACACCATCGCAAGAGTATGAATCGTGAGTATAGCTTAAGGGTATCGTTCTCTAGGATCAAGAGTGGCTAAGTACTAGTTATTGATTTTGTCAATTATCTAGGCAATTCAACATTCAAATATAAGATCAAGTTTATTAAATTAATTAATATTATTAAACAATTGACATAGGATACATAATGCATAATTAACCAT
>CANYBF010839452.1:0-21972 GCA_948192965.1 Dalechampia spathulata
AAACACAATCTTAAGCACAAATACTCATCGTCCCTCATCCAACCGAGAAGACATGCTTCCCGATAAGGCGACGACACACACAAGGTAAGCCAATAACTCATTGGACACTATATACATCCATACATTACAATTAAAGGAACACATATAAACAGATAGGCACAAAGCCATCCTCAAATGCATACCAATCATCATTCAATCATGCAATTGCTAGCATTCATCACAAACATATAAAACTCCTAGGGTCGCTATGTGGGTGTAACAGGTCATTACTACTTTGGATGGATCAAATTACTTGTCATAGAGCAGGGTAATGTCAATAGCTTTATATGCTAAAAATATATTGGTTCTTATTGATGGCAGCTTTGCAATACCAGATCTAGCTTTTGCAGATTATTAAACATGGCATAAGTCATATAGTATGGTAATTTTATGGTTACTCAATTCCATGAGAAAAGAATTAGCAAGTGCTTTTTTGTACACACCTTTAGCAAAGGACTTTATGATGAACTTAAAGAGAGGTATAGGGAAAGTAATGGGCCTCTTCTTTATTAGCTCAAGAGAGAAATCAGTGCTATTACACAGTCAACAACACAACATCTCAAAATAGATAATATAGATAAATTAATTCAATTCTTAATGATATTGAACTATAATTATGATCATGTGAGAAATTAGATCCTAACCATGGATCCTTTGCCTACCATCAATAAAGCTTACTCAATGGTTTTGAGTGTTGAAAAACATAAGAAAGTTCAAGTTATTATGATAAATGATTCTATGATAATAATTATATGAATTCTAAAGGTGTTTCAATAATCAGTATTATAATCATTGCAAATTAACTGGTCAAACAAGAGATACATGCTTTCAAATAAATGGACATCTTGAATTGTTTAAAGGCACAAGGAATAAAAAAGGAAAAGAGAGAGTTAATGTTACTACCTGTGAGACACCATTAGAGGCCACAATGCAATCATGGAATCCAAAACCTATAGCCATTATACCAAAGGAGATCACCAAAATCTTGAATTGCTCTAATTCTTCTTTAATAAATGAATCTACAGGATGTGTAGGTGTGTTAGATATATCAGGTATGAATCCCACCTATTACTCATTAAATTCAGCATATAATGTAGGTATTTAGGTGATTGACACATGTGCTACTTCCTATACGTGCCATGATTTCAATTTATTTCATGAAACCTTTTTGCTTAAACACCCAATACCAATTACTTTATGTTGACCCTGACTTTTCACGTTCATGCAATTTCAGGCTTATGTTGATTCGGATCGGTTCTAGTCCCCGATATCGACCCCGATTAGGCACATAGGCCTCTGTGGCTTCCCATGTGTATTCTGGTGCACAGAACACCTCAGAACTAGTGGGGCTCATTATGGCGTCTGGCGGGACCCACCACTCTCATTTTCTTATTCTGAGTGTTCTGTACATACAGAACACACTTCATTATTGCCAACGGAAGACAAACCACTCGAAATGTAAAATATTGCATTTAGCACTATTCACCATGAATAGTGCACTGGTGGGACCCACAATCTTTACTAGCTATTCTGGATGCTCTGTACACACAGAGCATGCCCTATTACTGCCTACGCAAGGCAGAGCTCGTAGAATATAAAATATTGTATTTTGGGCTCTGGACACTATTCATCATGAATAGTGCACAGGTGGGGCCCACTACTTTCATCAGCCTATTCTGTGTATTCTGTACTTACAGAATACATTTCGCAATTACCTTATGCAAGGCACATCCCATGGCATCGCAAATGCCACATTTTGGGACCACCGTGGTATGGGCCCCACCAAGCACTAGTAGGGCCCGTTGTCCCTATTAACCTATTCTGTACTTACATAATACATTTTCCAACTGCCTTACGCAAGGTACAATGCTTGGCACCGCAAATGCCACTATTCAGGCTCGCTACGCTGCGGGGCCCACTAAAGGTACCAGCAGGGCCCGTTGCCCCTGATAGCCTATTCTGTGTATACTGTGCATACAGAATACATTTCACACCTGCCTACTCATGGTAGAATATATAGAATGCAAAATATTACATTTTGAACTTAGGTCACTATTCACTATGGATAGTACACTGGCGGGGCCCGCTTCCCCCATTGGCCTATTTTGTATATTCTGTACTTATAGAATACACTTTGTCGCTGCCTTGCGCAAGGCATACCTCTATGGCGTTGCAAATGCCACATTCTAGGACCACTACGTTGTGGGGCCCTCCAGACACTAGTGGGGCCCATTTCTTACAATAATCCATTCTGTGTGTTCTGTACTCACAGAACACATTCTCCCTTCCGCTTTGCTCAAGACAAAGCGTTTGACATGCTATTTGCTATCTTTTAGGCCCATGGTATGGTGGGGCCCACCGGAGCACTATTCATCATGAATAGTGCATAGGTGGGCCCGCCACCCGACTTAGCCTATTTCGAGTGTCCTGTGCACACAGAACACCTTCCCACTAATGCCTACGTGAGACACGACTCATGACATCCTGAATGCCACTTTTTGGCTTTAATGGCCTGTTAGGCCCAAAATGGGCCCATTAAGCCAAAACTCGATGTTCGGGGCCCAATTTGAGAAAATTTATAACTGTAAAGTTTCTCGGAATGTTGAATAATGCTTGTTTGATACATGGCTCACATCCCGTTTGGCCCGTATCGAGCGGAGCACATAGCTACATGTGGTGCACATAACACTATGCGTACCGCATGTTGCATAGTAAAGACGTTTGGTCGGGAGTCTTCTCGGGATCGAATTTGGAAAAACTTTGTTCTACAAAGTTGTTCCTTACGTCGAATAATGCTTATAGGCTTGGAGTGCATGTCCCGAAGCGACCATAGTGGGCCCTACGCTACGGGTTCCAAACTCGGGCTAGATGACCAAGGCTGATCAATGGTCCTCAATGGGACTGATGGCAATGCCGCAAGTAAATGTTAGATATCCTCAAATTAACATTTGGGATCCTTTGCTGGGTCTCTGACATTTCTGGTTGACGGTTCTGACCAGTATAAGTCCCAGTTCCATCATTGGGAACCCGACGTTCAGGCTATTTGATCATGGCTGACCGGTGGTCACTACGAGACCGATGGCTTCCTTGCGAGTAAATCATCTGAAGTCAGCATTCAGATGCCTATGCATTAGGGTTTTTCTGTGATCTCTGCTGGATCGGGCGGTTCAACTGTGGAACCAGTGGTGAGCGTCTGCTAGGTCTGGGTGATTAACCATTAAATCTATTCTCGCACCATCAAATAAGTATTGTTTGTCTCCAAAGTCTACATTTAGGACCCTCTTTCAGAATGCAACACCATCTGGTCAACGGCTTGACCAGAAGTCAAAGGCTTGATTATTTTTAATCGTTTGCTGGATCAATTTCTTGTCGTAGCCAACCATAGGAAAAAAATTTGTCAGTGAAATTGGTATTGAAATGGTCCAGGGAAAATACCTGAATTTTTGAGTATCAGTCTACTGCATTTTGATTGATTTTCTAGATTTTTCACATGCTGCGAGTCATGAAAATTGAGCTCGGCAGAGCAAACGATCTTCAAAAATTCTTGAATTTTTATCAAATGTCTAATTTTTCATATGCATCTCTGTGGGATCCAGGCGCACATTAGCAGAGGTGCACAGTGCCAGGCGCATGTTAGCAAACATTGCTACATGCGGTGCACGTTCCCCTATGTGTGGTGCACATAGTTTGGAAATTTTATATTTCCGGGGTTCCATTCGAAAATCAGTTTGTTTCCCCTTCCAAAACTCAATTTTCTTTGAAACTTCAAACTGAAAACTTTACGTTTTTGCAGAAATGGCCGGAATTAGGATGCAATCGACCCCCCGGGACCCCAAATCTATCCTGAGTTATGCTCTAACTGAGCTTAGAACTCATGATACTTATTTTGGAGCCCGTTTTGGCAATGTAATTACGGAGACTTTTGCTATAGACTCGCATCGGTCCCGAGCGCCTCCCAAGAAATTGAGTTTTTCGTAACTCAGCTCGATTTTTTGGCTTTTATGGTTTTTTTGAAAATTAAGTTTTAGGCTATTTTTGATGCATTTAAGCTTGTGTTAAGCTAAAATTTTATGCTAGGCTGAAGCTAGGCTTAGGTAGGCTCATGTTTGTCTGATTGGTTCGGTAAAAATCAGGTTTTTTTGGTGCAGGTTTGGGTTATATGTGGCGCATATAGCATTATGTGCGCCATATGTAAGCCATGTGTAGCGCACATAGTACTATATGCAGCACATATAGCACAGAAAAATAGGCCAAATTATCCGTTTTCCAGTAATTTTTCAGAGAATTACGCATTTTAGGGATTCATAGGCATGAATAGGTGCATTTAGGGCTAGGAGGAGGAGCTCTGTACCTCTAAAATTATTCTGTGCACTCTATAATTCAGTCTGAAGGCTGACCTGAATTCTGTATTTTACAGAGGGAGCGGACAGTTGTGGGCAGTGGTAGAATCCGAGGGGTCTTTGAGTGGTATTCCCAGTTGCCTCAGGAGATTCGCGTGAGGGTGGACCGTAGCTATTTTTGTCCATACATCTCTTGCTTTACTAGAGTAGAAAAGAGATGCAATAGGTTGGTCATTACTGCCATGATTAAGCGGTGGATGGATTCCACCCATACCTTCTATTTGCTGGTAGGTGGATCGCGATTACCCTGAGGATATTTGCTAGAATTACTGGGCTAGAGTGTGTGAGATTGCCTGTCCAATTTGATGCGAGGCTGACATCACCTTGCTGGCTGTATGGTACAATCTTTTATCTCCTAGGGGTGTCACCCAATGTGCGAGGAGGGCACAGTATTTCTTACGACTGTCTTTGGGAAGCCGTGTTGGCAGAGAGACTTGGATGGACAATCTCTGCAGACCAGTATACCCGTAGCTTTTTGTTGTACGTGCTGGGATGTACATTATTCAATAATAGCCAAAACAGTGTGCATATGTTTGTATTATGGGCCCTTCGCAATTTGGAGTCCATAGGGTGGTATGATTGGGGCAGCGCTAGTCTGGCCCATTTGATGCAGGGGCTTGATTTTTATAGCAGGCACTGTAGGGACTGCTTCATCAGGTGTTGGCAAGTCATAGAGGTAAGCAGAATTCTGCTAATTCTGCTACTGTAGTGTTTGTCTATATCTTGTTGACTATGCATATTGACCTGGCAGATCATGACATATGAGTTTGGGCTGCTACCAGAGCCCGATATTCCGCATGGGGTACCATTTGGTTTTCCTCATATGCGGGCATGGTGCATTCCAAGGCGAAGGCTCGAGCACACAATGGATGAGTTGAGGGAGCACCTCAACGATTTGACCTGTGATTAGGTAAGAAGAAATAATTTAATTAGCATTAAACTGTATTGAAATGGTTAGAGAAATACCTGTGTAGGTGTCTAATTTCTCTTCATTGTTGGAATAGGTGCATCCTTATCCTTGGAGTAACATGCATCCGAGGCTGGAGTACGCGACGAGTTTGATGCGTAAGGACGAACGACATATGTTGTTAGAGGGTCCTGAGAGTAGGCTCTTCTATTTAGGCAAGCGTGTTATGGACTGGCATCTGGGACCAGAGAGTTGGGTGGAACCTCATGCACCCCCACATGTAATGTTCTGGGCAGCTTGTACTGATATAGACCCAAAAGTGCTTACTAGATTAACTGGCATTCCCGGGCAGGAGCGTCTATCGGACTCACCAGTAGATTACCCCTCTTTTGTTTAGTTGAGGTTATTGGGGCCTGTGGAGCTCTCCACATGTAGAAGCCAGCATGATCGATTTAGTGGGATTGGAGGGAGGTCCACTTCCCATGGCAGTCAAGGCAAACGTCATGGCTCATCAGGGGTTGGCAGTTCTCGACATGGCAATGCTTCAAAGAGATCTTATGATTCTAGGGCAGGTATGATCCCACTGGTGATAATGTCAGCTACTCCAGAGGTGCCCCCAGGATATGGACGTCCGGCAGACTTTGTAGAAGGTCAGCTGCTGTGGCCACAGAACCCGCTGATCTTTACTTATGATGCAACTGAGCGTCCTTATGAGACTTCCTTCCTAGTGCCAGCAAGGAGCGAGATTGAGTTTGATCCTCCAAACATGACTCATGTGAGTACACATGTTTCAATGTGCCTTTGACTTTGATGGTCTGACATGCATTTTAATCTTGCAGGTGCCTCGGGATGTTATGGCAGACACTTCAAGATTGCTGATGGGACTGCGCTGTTATCATACGTCTGAGATGTTTGATGTCTAGGTGAGTACCTATTATGAAATGTAAGTGTATGAGTATGCATGGATGCATGAGTTATATGCCTATATGCTTGTGTTTGTAGTCAAGCAGGCAGACAGAGTGGGAAGAGCGCGATCGCTACATCCAGATGACAGAGCAAATGGGGCAAGAGATTGCTCAACTGACAGCGCGTCTGGAGCATTACAACATTGAAGTCCTGGATAACCCCAGTCCTGATGACCGCTCTGGGGAAGATAATGTATAGGGAAGACATGACTTTAAGCTCTCATATGCATGATATTAGAATTCTGTAGATTCTGTAACAGAATAAGATAATGTGTTACAGACTGGCATTACGTGCCTAGTACGCTAGGGATGTTGTGTACAAACTGTGAAAACAAATAAATGTTTGTACTGTGTATCTTCTGGATCTAATAATGGAATCTAATATTGTTTGCTGCTATAAATACACCATGCTTTATGTTTATTGGCAAAACATAACTCATCTACTTTTCTTTGCAGAAATTAGATATACAATGACTCAACAATCATTGTCTGCCTTCCGCGCTCTTTCCTGTTGCTGGGGAAACAATGAGTGGAGTCAACTAAGTGAGATCAGACTCCATTACTTGAGAACCTTACAACAAGTCTTGATCAACAATGCTTTTCTACATGCTGCAGTGCAGTTCTGGGATCCAGAAGTTTATGTATTCCGGCTCGGACATGTATAGCTATGTCCGATGTATGAGGAATTTGCTGCCATCCTCGAGGTTACCTACAGCATGATAGTGATGCTGACAGTGCCAGTGCCTGTTGGAGATGTGTTCTCATATCTGATCAGGGCTTTCGATGTTAGTTCGCTGGAGGTGAGATCTCTTTTGACTGCAGATGGCTCTGTAGATCTTGTTACCATTTTCTGGCTGTGCAGCCAAAATTCTGTAGAAGTCCCTTCATGGTTGAGAGTATATGGATTTGGATTGTTAGCATAATTACTGTTTGCCAATCTCTTTGGTCATAGGGATTTGCTAATCGGGCCTGTCATGGACCAGATGATGGAGGGTCGGAATCCTTTTCCTATAATCGTTGCAGAAAAAATCCTTGGTCTGGATAAAGTGAAGCGTGGACAGTCTGAGTGCTTCAGTGGTAGTCTGCTTCTTCTACAGGTGAGAATTCTAAGCTGCCTTTACAGGTTTTCAACTTAGAAAAGTTATATTCTTGCCATAATTTTTGCATGAGTCACCTTTTGCAAGGTTTTTGGCTCATTGGGCTCTTGCTTTTCTTTTCAGACCCTAAATTTTGCTTGAACTGCCCCCTTGGGTTTTCAGCTTAGTGGGTCACTCTAACTTTTTCTTGAGCAGCCTTTTGCAAGGTTTTCCACTTAGCGAGCTTTTATTTTTATTTTCTTTTATTTTATTATAAATCTAGCTTCAAGAGAAGCTTGGGATCCTGGCGCCGCCAACAGGGGACCTGTAGAGATACCTTCCTCATAGCCATATGCAAAGGGGCTATGCTTTCAGCAAGGCAAGGATGATATTATTCCAAGGCTGGATTGAATGGATGGGGATCCAACCTAAGAGCGAGATCAGGTGGAGTTGTCCCTAGTGGCATATACAGCATGTTACTATAATGAATTATATAGATTGCATCCCACTGTCAGGATTTAGGTGTTGTACACACTACAGTCCTGCTAGGATCTGTCGTCAATATGGCCAGCGACAGACCATACCTCGGCTGATAGAGTTTGAGGGAGGCAGCTGGTGCCTCACTTTATGGAGCATGTGGAGAGGACTTGGCCTCGTCACCGAATAGAGCTGATGGAGATTCCCAGAGCTGGATCTACCACTGATGATGAGTTCAAGCTGTGGGAGCTGTGCCAAGCTTGAATCCTGTACTACAAGACATTGTTAGGCAACAATATGTAATAAAGGATGATAACGCTTTGTGTTTGCAACTAGTATTACTTAAGGCTAAGTTTATGAACATTGGTTCCATTCACATCAATGAGATTAAAACATTTTGCATGTAAAAATGTTAAAACCAACACAAAAGTTCTGAATGTGCATCAGACTCATCCTCTGTTATTGACCAACCTCGTGCGAGATTTTCTGATCAACTATTTTAATGCTCTCCTTTTTCTTTTAAGAGCTCTAATTTTTGCATGAGTTATCCACGTGGATTTTCAACTCATCGAGCAAGTGTTTTTCTTTTTGCCTTAATTTTTATGTGAGCCACCTATATAGGTTTTCAGCTCACTAGGCTTTTCATTTTCATTTTGCTTTTTCTTTTGCCCCCTGATCTAGACAAAATACTTCTTCAACCGGTCAAGGTTAACAGGTTCTGAGAATTTGTTGCCTTCCAAATTTGAGATGCAAACAGCGCCCTTGGAAAGGATCTTCTTAACTAGGAATGGGCCTTCCCAGTTAAGTCTGAATTTCCCATGAGGGTCGTGGATAGCCAGCCTGACTTGCTTCAAGACTAGATCACCTTCCTGTATGGCTACAGGTTTAACCTTTTTGTTGAATGCGTTTACAATGCACTTTTTATAAAGCTGTAGGTGATAGAGAGCCTGCATTTGCTTTTCATCAATAGTGATTAGCTGTTTATACCTGGGCTTTTTCCACTCAGCTTCTGGCAACTGAGCCTTTAGAATGACACGAAGTGATTTTAGCTCCACTTCGATTGGCAATACGGCTTCTATCCCATAAACAAGAGAGTAGGGAGTGGCACCTGTAGGACTCCTTACAGTGGTTTTGTAACACCATAGTGCGAATGGCAACTACTCATGCTAATCCCTATAAGTCTGTACCATCTTGGCTAAGATGCACTTGATCGTCTTGTTAGCCGCTTCGACTGCCCCATTAGCTTGAGAGCGGTAAGGAGAGGATCGATGGTGCTCAATCCCATATTTTTCCAGCAAGTCTACAACTTAGGCCTTGAACTATACTCTGTTGTCTGACACTAGATGATGCGGCACCCCATATCGGCATATAAGATTCTTCTCTATAAACTTGGCAACTTGCCTTACCCCCAGTTTATCATAGGATTCAGCTTCTACCCACTTAGAGAAGTAATCAATGGCTACCAGTATGTACCGATGTCCATTAGATGTGTTAGGATGAATCTCACCCATGATGTCAATTCCCCAAGCTGAGAATGGCCAATGCATTGTCAAATTCTACAATTTGACTGGTGGTAGGTGACTCAGGTCTCCATGAATCTGGCATTCATGGCATCTCCGTATAAACTGTATGCAGTCTATCTCCATAGTGAGCCAGAAGTATCCTTGGCGTAGGATTTTTTTGTAAAGTGCGAATCCATTCATATAGGGCCCACATACACCAGCGTGTACCATTTCCATGACTAACTCAATATCCTTCCCCGATATGCACTGAAGTTATAGACCATCTGCTGTTCTTCTGTAAAGAACACCCTGGTGCCAGGTAAAGTTGGTTGCCAGCCTGTGTAGAGCTAGCTTATTAGTTCTGTTGGCTTCTTCTTGATAAGTACCAGTTTTCAAAAAGTTCATGATATCAGTGTACCATGGGGTCTCATCTTGTTGGTCTAGCACCATAACCCATTCTCCAAAATAGCAAGGGATCCTCAATTGCTCAATGAATATAGGCCAAATTTGACTTTGTGGTCGTTCACAGACTGAAGCCAGTGTGGCCAAAGCATTGTCCATCTGATTTTCTTCACGTGGCATGTGAATAAATTGGCAGGAGCTGAAATTGCAAACTATGAGCTTCATGTATTCAACGTAAGGCTTGAGCCTTTCTTCTTTGACTTCCCACTCGACCATGGATTGGTGAATGACAAGCATCGAGTCACCAAATATCTGTACATCTTGGGCACCGATCATCAATAATGCTTCTAGGCCGAAGAGACATGCTTCATATTCAGCCATATTATTGGTGACTGAAAAGCTCAGCCACTTTGAAAGCATTATCAGTTCACCTTCAGGAGTGATTAGCACAACTCCTATGCCTGCACCTCTTATGTTGAGTGCACCATCAAAGTGCAACTGCTATTTCTGGATGTCAACTGCCCCCAAGTGTTCATCTGGGAAGTCCAGCTCAAAAGTCTCATAGTCATCCATCGGCCTGGAAGCTAAGAATTCAGTAATCGCTCTGCCTTTGATCACCTTGGTAGTGACGTACTGCATATCAAACTCTGATAACAGGATCAGCCACCTGGAGAGTTCCCTACTAGTGAAGGAGCTACATACAATTACTTCATAGGATCGATATTAGAGAATGCCTGTATTTGGTATGACTGGAAGTAATTCTTGAGTTTCTTGGTAACCCAAACCATAACCATACATAGCTTCTCAATAGTGTTGTATTTGCATTCAGTTGGCAGTAACTTCTTACTCAAGTAGTAAACATCATGCTTAACTCCAGCATCATTCTCTTGAGCTATCATAGCACCCACTGATTCCTCTTCCAAGGCTAAATAGAGTAATAGTGGCTTTCCCGGCCAAGGTGGTTGCAGAATCGACGGGTTAGAGAGGTAATGCTTCACCCTCTCAAATGCAAACTGGCAATTCTAATCCCAAACCATAGGCTGGTTCTTCCTCAAAAGCTTAAAGATAGGTTCACACATGGTAGTGAGCTTGGCGATGAATCTGCTGATGTACTGGAGCTATCCCAGGAATCCTCTAACTTCTGTCTCAGTTCTAGGAATAGGCATCTCAATGATCAACTTTGCTTTGTTAGGATCCACTTTGATACCTCTCTGACTAACAATATGGCCCAATAGCTTGCCAGATGTCACTCCAAAGATGCATTTCTTCGGGTTCAGCTTGAGTCCATATTTCTCAATGCGTGTGAGAAATCTGTCAAGAGCAGCCGTATATTCTCCTCTGGTAGGAGACTTCACCATCATATCATCCACATAAACTTTGACCTCCTTGTGGATCAAATCATGCAACAAGGTTGTTGCAGCTTGTTGGTAAGTAGCACCTGCGTTCTTCAAGCCAAAGGGCATGACCTTGTAGCAATAGGTCCCTCATTTTGTGATGAAAGCTACTTTCACCTTGTCTGTAACTGCCATTAGGATCTAGTTGTACCACGAGAATCCTTCAGAGAAGGAATACATAGCACTAGTGGCTGTGCTATCGACCAGCACGTCGATGTGAGGTAAAGAAAAGTCATCCTTTGGACATGCTTTGTTCAAATCCCTGTAGTCTACGCAAACTTTAACCCTGCCATCTTTCTTGGGAACCGGAACCATATTAGCCAACCATTCTGGGTAGTCTACCACTTCAAGGAATTTGGCATCCAACTGCTTTTGGACATCTTCCTTGACCTTCTGTGCCCATTCTGGTTGGAGGCATCACAGTTTCTACTTAATTGGCTTGAACCTTGGTTTAGTAGGAATTCTGTGTTCTGCGATGGATCTGTCGACACCTGGCATGTCTTCATAGCCTAGAGCAAAGGCTTTTATGTGCTTTTTCAATGTATTGATTATTTCTGTTCTCTCTTCCAAGGTTAAGTCTGATGCAATCTGAAGTAGACATGGCTTTTCATCTATGTTAATATTAACATTTTTGATGCATGATGCGTTAATGTTAAAAATGCTCATGTAATGCTCATGTTCATGCACAATGCCATCAGAATACATATTGCAAACATAAGCAAAGTTGCTCTTTATTGCTTCATACTTAGATAGGATCACATCATCATTAAAAAGTATAGAAATAGGGACATCAGTGTCCTCATACAAAAGCTCCTCAAAGGTGCTATCCACCAGCATAGCTATGTCCTTGTAGACTTTTGGCAGCAGCAGGTCTTTAATGTCCAAGTTCTGTAACTTGGATCCCAGTGCAGTGACTGTAGTGCATTCTAGCTCCAGACGGCCAGTGGTGAGATCAGCAACATCACCAAAGATCTGGAAAGCTTTATCAAGGCTGATGGGAAAAGAAGCACTAATCTTTCCAGTTACTATCAGAGTTGACAGTAACTGACATTGCCAAAGATGGCAAATTGTTGCTCAAAGAAATCATCCAAGTTAGGCAACTCAGGAGCATGGTTGTGCTGAGTCTCTCCCTGGATGAAGAGGACCATCTTGCACTTTTCTGACTTATCTATGGTATAGGGATCAAACCTAATACAGTACCTCTCCTCCCATATGGCTGTAGGGATATCGAACTCCATCAGACCTTGCTAATACCGGCCTAAACCCTTGCCAGGCCTATAGTTCATCAGTTGCATCATCCTCTCCATAGCGGGACTCGGTTGGCACGAGTAGGATTTTGGTTCTCTGATAGCAGTAATCTGGAAACCAGTCATAAGAGGAACATCTTCTCTGATGCAGGCAAGAGCAACCTCATCATCTGTAGTAATAGTAACCATACCTTCATTGTGTGGGAACTTAATCTTCTGGTGCAGGGTGGATGGCACACCTCCCAAGGGATGGAACCACGGTCAACCCAGTAGTAATGCAAATGACACAGGAATGTCTAGGACTGTGAATTTTACCACTTATTCGATCAGCCCGACAGTGTTACACCCAGCCCATACCTGGTGTAACATGCTCCCGTAGCATACACAACGATCCCCCGTGTAGAAACCGTTGTATACACTACAAGGGATACCTGTACATGTATAAGTAGATATCGTATGGGGACAACCGATAGTATGGCGGTGAAAACATCAAACAGAACCAATCATAACCCTGGATAACACCATACACTTGATGAAATGAACATGTCCATAACAAAAGTATATTCATTAATATATAAGGGTTATGGTTACAGTAATCGTACAAGTCACCACCAAACTACAAATCCACTACTGCCTCACTACTATATACAAGCTACAATACAAGACTACAAAAAGAAGGGATGCTCAGCTGTCCTAGACCACCTCAAGATAGGGATTTCTGCAAAATCCACTTCTCTGCTGACGCTGGCGGTCACTGCTCTGGGCCTTCTACAATAGGCTTAGAACTTGCATTCATCAATTGATAAACGATGAGTCAAAGACTCAGTGGTGCTAGCTATCATAAACATATATAACAGAAACAAGCATGTCAAACCACAAGCAGTACAATGCAATGATATGTTGCCCCATTTCCTCTTCCTGTTCTATACTCTTTTCCCTCTTTCCTTTTTCCCTTATTGTGCACAATATATTCCCATGCTGGATCCCTATGTACCGGTACTCAACTCCTGAAGGAGGACAACTGTAATCCTAGCCCGTAGGCCCCTTTGTTATGCCTATGTCTCGAGACTCAACTCCCGTAGGAGAAAATATCATATACGATTCCATTATGGAATCCTATAATATATGATCCAACATGCCTTTCCTCATTTTCTCTCACTCCGTTTAGACATTCATGCTCCCAAATGACATGAATATGCTAACGTACGAGAGTATCAGATAGAACCTCAAGCAAGAATCATTAAACTTAACAGATAACAAGCTTATAGCATTAAAGAATAGGCAAATACGGGAATTCAATCCCCAATCATCAATCCCTAAGCCTCAATGGGCTTAACACAACAAAAGAAGTGAGGACCAAACCAAGGGGAAACTAGCACTAACTAGCACGAACCTGATAAAAGTAAAGCTTCTCGTGGTTAATCATTCCTCTAATCTTCTAACCTTGTAAAATCAACTCCGCTATGCTTAATTCCCTGAAGAAAAATGAGCTTTAGGGTTTTAGGGATGTTGGAAAGGGTTTAGGAGGAAGAAAAGGAAAGAAAGTCAAAGAAAAGTCTATGTTTATCCTCTTAAAAATGGTGGTTTAAGTCGTGTACGGCCGTACCAAATACCTGTACACCCGTACCAACCTAAAAACCCTAATACACTAATTTTTCTGTGAGTTATTGTACCCCCGTATAACCCTAAAGTTCCTGACAAACCCATTTTCCTGCGAGCAACGGTACGGCCATACACCCTCTTGGTAAGCCCGTACCGACTCCAGGACCTCAACTCCCCTGTTCCCTTGAGCTTGGTATGCCTGTGCAGCTATCCGTACGCCCGTACCGCATGCCTAACATCAGGACATGCCTCAATTGAAGCCCTTAACTCTCCCAGAACCTGTGAAATACACTCCAAAACCAATCCTAACTTATCAACTCATTATCCCTCATCTAATCGAGAAGTCACGCTTCCCAATAAGGTGACAGTATCACAAAATACAATCACAAATACAAGCATGCATACATACATACATGTATACACATCATCAATGTATAATAAAACTCATATGCATATAGACCTCTACCCGTATACTAGTGTACAAACTACTAGGGTCTCAAATACGAGTGTAACAACTCTCTCCCCTTAAAAAGAATTTCGTCCCGAAATTAGAATGAAACTTACCAGAAAAGAAGTGAGGATACTATTCCCTCATTAGAGCCTCTCACTCCCAAGTCGCATGTTGACCCGTATGATGGTTCCACAAGACCTTAACCAACGGTATCTGTTTGTTCCGTAATTACTTAATCTCTTAGGCGAATATCTGAATCGGTTCCTCCGAATATGATAAGTCGGGTCTAACTTCAATCGACTCCACTGGAATTATATGTGAAGGATCCGATCTATACCTCCTCAATATAGAAACATGAAACACATTATGAATTCGGTCCAACTCTGGTGGCAAAGCCAACCTGTATGCCAATGGACCCACTCTCTCTAACACCTCATACGGTCCAATGAAATGAGGACTCAACTTACCCTTCTGACCGAATCTCATAATCTTCTTCCACGGAGATACCTTTAGGAACACTTTGTCTCCAACCTCATACTCGATGTCTCGTCATTTTAAATCTACATACGACTTATATCTATCAGACGTAGCTTTCAATCTAGACTTAATCAGCTGCACCTGATCTTTGGCCTGTTAAACAAGCTCAAGCCCAATCAATCTCCGCTCACCAACCTCATCCTAATACAAAGGTGTCCTATAGCTATGCCCATATAAAGCCTCGTACAGTGCCATATGTATACTCGACTGGTAATTGTTATTATAGGTGAACTCAACCAAATGCACGTAGTGATCCCAGCTACCCTCCCACTTGAGAATACAGGCACGTAACATATCTTCAAGAATCTGGATTACCCTTTCGGACTGACCATCGGTCTGGGGGTGAAAACCTATACTGAAATGTACTTTCGAGCCTAAAGCTCTCTGGATAGCACCCCAAAATTGAGACGTAAATCACGGATCCCTATCAGACATAATAGACGATGAAATCCCATGCAACCGGACAATCTCTAGCATATATAACTCAGCCAATCTCTCCAATCCATAATCCATACGTACAGGAATGAAATGAGTCATCTTGGTTAACCGATCGATAATTACCCAAACTGCATCATGCTTAGCCTGCGTCAATGGTAACCCCGTGAAAAAATCCATCGTAATCTGATCCTACTTCCACTCTGGCATAGGCAACGGATTAAGCAATCCAGCTGGTACCTGATGTTTCCCTTTTACACACTGGCAAATCAGGCATTTACTCACATAATCTGCTATATCCTTCTTTATACCAACCCACCAATAGTATTATCTTAAGTCCCAATACATCTTTATACTCCCGGATGATAGGCAAATGTCAAATTGTGGGCTTCCTCAAGAATTTGTCTCTTCAGTCCCTCATCTGCCGGAACATACAATCGTGTCCCGTGCCTCAAATTACCATCCTCATCCATGGTAAACAAGGTAGTCTTACCAGATTGTACCTTCTGCAACTGTTTCTGGTATTCTGAATCATTAGCTGCACTTCTCTGTATCTGATATGTCAACAGGGGCTTGACTTTCATCTGTAATTGTGCTAGAAGATAATCAAACTGCAATGTCAAAGTGGCATTCAACTGGCAAATCTTATATACCAGAACCAATGAAGACTGGTGTAAGCCGACAAACATCTTCCGACTTAGAGCATCGGTAACCGAATTAGCTTTTCTCAGGTGATAATCTATCACACAGTCGTAATCCTTAATAAGCTCAATCCAGCGTCACTTCCTCAAATTCAACTCTTTCTGCGTACCCAAATACTTAAGACTCTTGTGATCCATGTACATATAACAGAGCTCACCGTATAAGTAATGTCGCCAAATCTTAAGAGCAAATATGATCACTGCCAACTCCAAATCGTGTGTAGGATAGTTCTTCTCATGTGGCTTTAATTGTCTCGAAGCATAGGCAATCACTTTCCGATCCTGCATCAGAACACATCCCAAACCATTCAATGAAGCATCGCTGTAAATCACATACGCTTGACCCAGAGTGGGTAGCGTAAGAACTGGAGCTTGTGTCAAACACTCCTTCAGTAGCTCGAAACTCCTCTGACTTTCCTTCGACTAAACAAAAGGAATGTCCTTCCGAAACAATGTCATCAAGGGTAAAGCAATCATAGAAAATCCCTTAACAAACCTCCGGTAATACCCTGCTAAACCCAAGAAACTACGAACCTCACTAACATTCCTGGGTGCCTACCAACTTAGCACAGCCTCTACCTTACTCGGATCCACTTTGATCCCCTCTGTAGAGATCACGTATCCCAAAAATGCTATTTGATCAAGCCAAAACTCACACTTCGATAACTTACCAAATAACTGCTTCTCCCTTATCCGTTCAAGCACTAACCTCAAATGACAATCATGCTCCTCATGCATCTTAGAATAAACAAGTATGTCATCAATGAACACGATAACAAACTGGTCTAGATAATCAGAAAATACTGTGTTCATCAGTGCATGAAAGCTGTGGGTGCATTCGTCAATCCAAACAGCATCACCAAAAATTCATAATGGTTGTACCGAGTCCGAAACGCCGTCTTCGCTATGCTACCTTCCTTCATGCGTAATTGATGGTAGCCTGACCTCAAATCGATCTTAAAAAACATAGTTGCACCCTTAAGCTGATCAAACAAATCATCGATACATGGAAATGGGTATCGATTCTTGATTGTCACCTTATTCAGCTGTCAGTAATCTATGCACATCCGCATAGACCCATCCTTCTTCTTCACAAACAACACCGGCGCACCCCAAGGTGAAACACTAGGGCGAATGAAACCCTTATCTAATAGTTCTTACAGTTGCACCTTCAACTCCTTCAATTCCATCGGAGCCATTCGATAAGGGGTTATCGAGATCGGTTCTGTACTCGGTAACACCTCGATCTCGAACTCTACCTCCCTCTCAGATGGTAACGCTAGCAACTCCTCTGGAAACACATCAGAAAAGTCACACACTGTTGGAATCTCTATCAACTGAACTCCTTTCTGTCATCCATCCATCACCTGAGCCAATACCGCCTCACAGGCCTATAACAGCAACTTCTGTGCAGTTACAACTGTCACTACCCTTGCTGTCACTGATGGTACGTTACCCTTAATCAAAATCATGCCCTGATCAGGAGATTACAGAGTCACTGTCTTCCGTTGATAGTCCATCACTGCTCTATACCTCGCCAACCAATCCATCCCCAGAATAATGTCATACTCCCAGAATGGCATCTCTACAAGATTAGATAAGAAACATACACCCTGTATCAGCAACGGACAACGCCTAAACACTCGATCCACCACTACATCTCGACCTAGAAGACTAGAAACCACTATCTCAAAGACTAACCCCTCACTCAACATACCAATCAACCGAGCAAACTGTATCTCAATATAAGAATGCGATGAACCTGGATCAAACAACACCAAGTTATAAACTCTAGCTGAAGCCCTAACAACCTGATTAACTGACACCTGACTAGTGCCACATCCTCCTCCATTGTCACAGCCTCTTCCTCAGCCTCTGCTTGCTCAGACCCTTAAGAATTGACAGAGTTAGGCCTCTACTGCTATTGCTGTCACGTCTCTTCCTTAACAACAAGATAAACTGGTCCACCAGACCGCTCTGGGCACTCCCGGGCAAAATGACTTGCACCTCCTCATCTGAAACATGCCGTACTGCCCGCCCGACAAGGTCCATAATAAGTCCGACCGCATAAACGATAAGAATACGGTCCAACACCTATACTGCCACCATAAGAAATGGGTCTCCCACTCTGCTCTCACCGCGGTGGCATTGGTCTTACATCATCTGACTTGGGGGGAAAAGAACTTCTGAACTTGCCCCTCTTCAAAGAACTCGAAGAAGAACCCGATCCCCTGAACGGCCTCTTCATCGACTCCTATCGAGTGTCCTCTTCAAGTATCGTACGCTCAAGATCTAAAGCATTGGCCATCAGAGCCGAAAAATCATCATACTAAGATGTCTGCACAAAGGCTTTGAGCCAAGGATTCAAGCCTTGCTCGAATCACTTACATCTCTCTCATCCAGATGGGATAATATGAGTAGCATAGTACACTAATCGAGTGAACTCCTTCTCATAGTCGACGATAGACAAATCTCCCTGCTTTAGCCCCAGAAATTCCTGTAGCTTTTGGTCAGTATAGGCCCAAGGCACATACTTTCACCGGAATTCCCTCTGAAGATCAACCCACATCAATACAGGTGGGTCAACCATACTCTGAGGAATGGTCTTCCACCACTCATACACGTTCTCCTGTAACAAAGAGATGGCATACTCAAACTTTGCCACTTCCGGACACTTCAATTAGCGCAATACCCTTTTTGTTCGCTCTAACCAAACCTCCGCCACATACGAATCAGTCATACCAGTGAAATCCATGGCTCCATACGACCTCAACTTCATGAAGTCTAACTTATACTCCTCCCTCTGCTCCATTGGAGGTGGGGCAGGAACTACAGGCAACGTCTTACTCTGTACCTGAAGAAACCGCATAAACTGGGCAAACTGAGTTACCATCAGGTCAGCAGTCGATGCTTCTGCTTGCCTACCCGCGCGCTCTCCTGGACTTGAGGAACTCTCCTGGGGATTAAAGTTATCCCCACCTTCCTCACCAATATTCAACCTCCTATCCGACATCAAACTTAATCTGTAGTACACAAACGAGAATCCTATAGTCAGCAGGGGTCGGGACAGACAACATTCCTTACTATAGCTTAACAATTAGAGGCAGTAATCCTAAGAAATCCATACAAAGACACGTCGAGCTAAACCATAGCTCTACACCCTACGAGCTATAAACCATAGCTCTGATACCACTTAAACATGTCACGCCCAGCCCATACCTGGTGTAACATGCTCCTGTAGCATACACAACGATCCCCCATGTAGAAACCATTGTATACACTACAAGGGATACCTGTACATGTATAAGTAGATGTTGTATGGGCACAACCGATAGTATGGCGGTGAAAACATCAAACAAAACCAATCATAACCCTGGATAACACCATACACTCGATGAAATGAACATGTCCATAACAAAAGTATATTCATTAATATACAAGGGTTCTGGTTACAGTAACCGTACAAGTCACCACCAAACTACAAATCCACTACTGCCTCGCTACTATATACAAGCTACAATACAAGACTACAAAAAGAAAGGATGCTCAGCTATCCTAGACCACCTCAAGATAAGGATTTCTGCAGAATCCACTTCTCTGCTGACGCTGGCGGTCACTGCTCTGGGCCTTCTATAGTAGGCTCGAAACCTGCGTTCATCAATTGATAAATGCTGAGTCAAAGACTCAGTGGTGCTAGCTATCATAAACATATATAACAGAAACAAGCATGTCAAACCACAAGCAGTACAATGCAATGATATGTTGCCCCATTTCCTCTTCCTATTCTATACTCTTTTCCTTCTTTCCTTTTTCCCTTATTGTGCACAATATATTCCCATGCTGGATCCCTATGTACCGGTACTCAACTCCTGAAGGAGGACAACTGTAATCCTGGCCCGTAGGCCCCTTTATTATGCCTATGTCTCGAGACTCAACTCCCGTAGGAGAAAATATCATATACGATTCCATTATAGAATCCTATAATATATGATCCAACATGCCTTTCCTCATTTTCTCTCACTCTGTTTAGACATTCATGCTCCCAAATGACATGAATATGCTAACATACGAGAGCATCAGATAGAACCTCAAGCAAGAATCATTAAACTTAACAGATAACAAGCTCATAGCATCAAAGAATAGGCAAATACGAGAATTCAATCCCCAATCATCAATCCTTAAGCCTCAATGGGCTTAACACAACAAAAGAAGTGAGGAACAAACCAAAGGGAAACTAGCACGAACCTGATAAAAGTAAAGCTTCTTGTGGCTAATCACTCCTCTAAGCTTCTAACCTTGTAAAACCAACTCCGCTATGCTTAATTCCTTGAAGAAAAATGAGCTCGAGGGTTTTAGGGATATTGGAAAGGGTTTAGGAGGAAGAAAAGGAAAGAAAGTCAAAGAAAAGTTTATGTTTATCCTCTTAAAAATGGTGTTTTAAGTCGCGTACGACCATACCAAATACCTGTACGCTCGTACCAACCTTAAAACCCTGATGCATGAATTTTCCTGTGAGTTGTCGTATGCCCGTACCAAATTTGGTACGCCCGTACGACCTTAAAGTTCCTGACAAACCCATTTTCCTGCGAGCAACGGTACGACCGTACACCCTCTTGGTAAGCCCGTACCGACTCCAGGACCTCAACTCCCCTGTTCCCTCGAGCTTGGTACGCCCGTACGGCTATCCGTACGCCTGTACCGCATGCCTAACATCAGGACATGCCTCAATTGAAGCCCTTAACTCTCCCAGAACCTGTGAAACATACTCCAAAACTAATCCTAACTTATCAACTCACTGTCCCTCATCCAACCGAGAAGTCACGCTTCCCAATAAGGTGACAGTATCATAAAATACAATCATAAATACAAGCATGCATACATACATACATGTATACACATCATCAATATATAACAAAACTTATACGCATACAGACCTCTACCCATATACTAGTGTACAAACTACTAGGGTCTCAACTATGGGTGTAACAGACAGTGACAGTGGCAGTAAAGGTGCCAGTAACCTCCCGTTTGGACTCATCATATGCTCTGATGATGGTCTTGCAAGGCTTCAAGTTTGTAAGCTGAACCCCTAGCTTGGGCAACACCTTAGACATTGATGCCAGAACAGTCATCCACCATGACATAGGGAGTGGAGAAGTTCATGATGTTCACCCTGATGAAGAGTGCTCTGTTGTGGCGGATTCCCTTGGTCAGTAGATCTGCATCCGAGAAAGTGATCATGCTGGAGGGTAGTTCTCAGTTCACCAGCTGACTCTTCATGCTGAAGGTAGAAGTAGAGGGAGAGATCCTCATGCTTGAGAGTGTGTCGCACCTTAATTTTGGATCGGTCGGATTGATTGGGATGAATCGAGCCTATCTCCTCGTCGTTTTGCCTTCACGGGCATCTCGGTTTGTCCCAGTGCATTCCAGGATTCAAGTTAGGGTTGCCTTAGGGGCATTTTTTTCATTTTGGGTACTTACCCGTTCGGGTAAGTTTTGAAGCGATTCGGGTATGTTCGTTACCCGTACGGGTAAGTAGTTTACCCGTTTCGCTACCTTAACTTACCCGAACGGGTAAGTTCCCTCAGATTGGTTTTAAATCAGAAATTTTCCATTTGGCTGAGGGTTCGAACTTCTAGGGAAAAACCCTAATCGCTAGTGGCCGTCGGCAGCCGTCAAACGTGAAAAAACACTCTAAAAACCTAATTCCAACAATCCTAAACCTCTAGGATTAATCAATTGGCACTAAATCAATAGACTTAGGTTAATTTTAATCTGGAATACTTGAACTTTGGATTGCTATCATCATTCCCTAACATTGGAATTGGATTGGAAAA
>CANYBF010839461.1:0-13331 GCA_948192965.1 Dalechampia spathulata
GCAATTGAATTATTGATATAGTAAAATGGAAATTATAATGTTTAAATGATATGTATATTTTTATGAGTAATGAAATGAAAGGGTAGTAGTATATGGTAAACGATATTGAATCAAGGCTATTTTTATAGAATAAAATGAAAAGGTTAATGTATTCAAAGAAGTGAGTAACATGTTTTATGGAGATAAACTTGATAATGTTTTGATTAGACTGAATAATGATTTATGGTAATGTATGATGGAAGATGTTATTTTCATTGATGTTATTTATGTTAATTATAGAAAGAGGGATATGTGATAAAGTGAAAGGTGGAAATTAGGAAATTTGCAGAAATTTTATAATAGTTTAAAATGTTTATAAAAGTGATGATGTCGGTTAGTTATATGTTAAGCAATGTATATTACTATAAAATTATGATGAAATGAAGTTATATGATTTTTAGCATTAGAAAATGCTAATGATATAAGAATATGATATTTTAAGCAATTGAATTATCGATATAGTAAAATGGAAATTAAAATGAAAGGGTAGTAGTATATGGTAAACGATATTGAATCAAGGCTATTTTTATAGAATTAAATGAAAAGGCTAATGTATTTAAAGAAGTGAGTAACATGTTTTATGGAGATAAACTTGATAATGTTTTGATTAGACTGAATAATGATTTGTTTATTTATGAAATGAATATATGATGTTTATGTAAAGATGTTAAGAAAAAGTATTTTCATGATGTTATATTTATGATGAAATGAATACAAGAACTGATATGTTATATGATATAATTATGATTATATTTTGCTATATTATGTGTTAAAGCACCACTGAGTTATATACTCAACGTTCGTCATTTGATGGACATAGGTTAAAAGATGGGTGGTGAGTACGGATTCCCAAAGCACCAATTTAGCAGAAGACTCTTTGAAGGCAAAGACTTGGAGTAGATTAAAGTTTCTAATTAAATTGATTAAGCAATTTAAAATAATGTTAAGGCAGTAAATATGGAAATGTTATTTAGGACCAATACTTCCGTAAAGCTTAAATCGGTGCACAAATATTATAAGTATATATTTTTAAAAAAAATTTTACGCATCCCTTGTAGAGTAATTAGTGATTTCTATTATACGAGATCATTAATTATTCTACGGGAGCATGTCGCACTTCTGAAAGGCGTGACACTGCTACTGATTCATCCTTCATACCTTCAGTAGTTGATCTTCTCTCTCAGTAATTTATCACACTCAACACTCAATTGCACGGGTTTGATAGACAGTTTAATCAAATGACTACTTGATTGGATTTTATTGATCAATGTGTCCTTCAGCAGAATTAAGAGTTTCATGAGTTCTATGCATCCACTAGCACTGCATTTCAATCTATTCAGTCATTCCTTGATCCATCTATCTCTCCTCCTTCCTAATGCTTTTTTTGTTGTTAACAAAAGGGGAGATGATTTAGAATGATTTAAGATTATGACTTTTGGTATATGACTTTTGGTGTATATGTCCTTGTTAGTTTAATCATATGGGTATTTTCAGTGGTTTTGTGTGTTTCCTTTTAATCTAAAAATGATAATTTCATGGTTATTTCAAATTGATTTTATTGAATGCATAAATGCTAAAAGAAAGGGGGAGAATTTCATTTTAATAACTTGTATGTTTGCAAATTAAACTTAAATTGATTATCAACATTAAAAAGAGGGAGATTATTGGACCCACTACTTTGGATTTTAATATTAATAAATCAATTTAATTTAATTTAAATGAATTCTTGCAAAATTATAGTGTGTACAAGCATACCATTATAGTTTGATGCATTGTACAGTCATACGGATTGGTCGTACAATTGTTTGGATTTTAGGCAGAAGCTTTTGGTACGGGTGTACCACTTTATGGTACAGCCATATAACAGTCACTGCCTAAATTCAACTTTTGTTTTAAAGAGATGTACAGGCGTATGTGATAGCGTACGACCGTATGCGTCTTTTTACATAAACTTTTATTTTAAATTTAAAGTGTTCCAATGAATCTATTGGCAATTATTACTCTGTATAATGGATCTTTTCTTAATGAAGAGTGTATTTATAACTAAGGAAGCTCTTCTTCAAGTAAGTAACTTAATTATCGTTGCAATTGATTCTATCTCTCTGTACTTTGCTCTTATTCTCTTTAAGTTTCTTTTATATCCTATTTTGTTTCAATTGTTATTTGGGTTGGTGAGAGTTAATGTTTGGGCATTATTGTTGTATTTGAGAGTTAAATCTTGTAAGATTGATTGTTGTTGTAAAGGTTTGAGTGTGAGTCATGAAAACACTATAGTTGAATTCTTGATTGAAGAATTTATTATTATAATTGTTAAAGAAATCAGTAGAACCCTAAGTTGAATCTTAGGAGAGTGGACGTAGGCAAGTTGAAGTGTCGAACCACTATGATTCTTGTGTTACTATATGGGATTTCACAACTATATACTTGTAATTGCACTTAATGAATTATAATTTTAATTATTTTTTTGAAAAATTGAAATACAATAAGTTAATATAAAAATATGAAGAGACATTATACATTAACATGTTATGCATGCATGCATGCATTTAACAATGTGAAATTGCAATTTTGAAGTCTAAAAGATAATTTTTATTTCATTACAATTTCATTTACCTCTAAAATAATGTTAAATATTTCATAGGATATTTTGCTCAATAATCTCTTTAGCTTTCTTCATGCATATGATTATTCATTTTCAAATTCTCATTATAATTATCTTAATGATTATTACTAGTTATATTTTTTGATTTATCAAGTCCTATTGCAAATTATATAAAAAATTACTTTAAAAATTAAAAATTAAAAATTAAAAATTAAAAATTAAAAATTAAAAATTAAAAATTAAAAATTAAAAATTAAAAATTAAAAATTAAAATATGTTACAATTAAATAATGAATATTAATAAAAAATATAAGATGTCAATATATTAGTATTTTTTGATCTAAATTTCTTTTCTCTTATTTGTGTAACAAACTAAAAAACTTGCATGCTTGTTGTGTAATTAAATTCTTCAATAATATTACATATAATGGGAAGATAAAATTAATCATGAAAATAAGTTATAAAAAATAATAATAGTAAGAAAAAAATGTCCTACGCTAACAAACTTAAATTCATTCTTCTTAATTTTCAATGTCTCTTTATCAATATTATGAACCACACTTAAAAATAGAAACATAGTCTTCAAATTTTATTTATTTTTTATAATCTCATCAAATTAGAATCAATTTTGAACCAATCAACTCAAAATTATTTTTAATATTAAGAGCTTCTCATGTATATGAAGATGATAAATACAAGGACATGATTAATATTAAAGGTTAAAATAAAATTATATGAAGAAGACAGAGAGTTAAGTATGAATGTATATTTTTATATTATTGGAATTAAAAGGTAAAATTTTTTTACATTTTTAAATTTGACATATAAATAATTAAATCAAATAAAAAAGATGAAGTAAGCATATGGCAAAATCCATATATATATATATATATATATATATATATATATATATATATATTGATTATTACTTTTTATCCATTTATTTTTTAATCATTTAATTATGTGTGATGTAACAATTTTATTTTGTTAAAACAATTCAATAATATTGGATAATTAACAATAAAAATTTAAATTAAAAATCTAAAATTATTGAAAATTACATGTATCAATTCTATTCCTATTCAATTCTAATGCATTTATTGAATTGAGCAAAAATCAAGTTGAATGGGTGAATTTAAAATTAGTCAAAAGAAGAAAAAATGAAAATAACTCACTGAATATTGCAAATTCATTATTGTAAAATAAAATATTTTGAATGAAAAATTCAAACAAATAAAATTATAGAGGTAGAAACAATATAAAAATAAACAAAGAAAATGACAACATGCAAGAGTTTTATATATTTATTAGTTTCATGTTTGGTTATTTTTCAATAAATTGGATGGGATTTGGATATAATAATATTATATGTTTTGATATAATAGTATTATATTCATATTTTATTAATATATAGAATTACTATTTAAGCATAGATATACCTAACCTAATGTTTAATAAAAATGAATTATATCTAGTTTGATAAATAAAATGAGTTATATCTATTTTATTATTCCAAATGAGAGATGAGACTACTTTTAGATGAAACTTCCATCCACTCTATTTCAATGCCAAATATCATCAAATTATGCATTTTAGAATTTAAGCTATAATAAATTTATCCTTAATAAATGAAAATTCTTTAAAGATGAATTTAGTTGATTGCTAATTTCTTTTTATAAAATTAATATTTTTCTAATAATCTCCTTATTATTCTTAACAAAATAAATAATATTAGTCATATTAATTGTAGATTATAAAACTATATATAATCATTAGGAGCGAGAAAAATAAAAATAGAAGAATATGATGAACGCTAATCCCTAATTCTCCTTTTGGCGCCTAAATGATAGATCCCTATATAAACCCAACGACTTCAACCTGCTGCTGAATCACAAACTTTCCATTAATGAAAGAAAAGAGAAGAAAATGGAATCCTCAACCTCTCAATCACTTAAAACCCTAGATTCAGTTTCTCTGTATAAAGCCTCACTCTCTTCTCTCTCCCTTCCCATTCCCCCTTCCTTTCCAAATCAAATTCCTCCTCTTCCTCCCTCCAAACACATTCCCAATACCCACTTCCTTGTCGACGCATTTCGCCTCTTCTCCGCCTCAACGACCGCCTACTTCCTCACACATTTCCACTCCGATCATTACTCTGGTATCTCGTCCAATTGGTCTCGAGGTATCATCTTTTGTTCACAAGTAACCGCTTCTCTCTTGATTAAAATCCTCAACGTTCCCCCTCAGTTTGTTTGTCCATTGAATTTGAATGAGACAGTGACTATTGATGATTCTCATGTTACTTTAATCGATGCTAATCACTGCCCTGGCGCTGTTCAGTTCTTGTTTAAAGTTAAGAGTTTTGATGGTTTTGAATTGTATGTTCATACTGGTGATTTTAGGTACTGTAGTGATATGAAGGAAGTTCAGTTTTTGAGGGAATTTGTTGGGTGTGATGCAGTATTCTTAGATACCACATATTGTAACCCTAAATTTGTTTTTCCAAAACAAGAGGAGTCTATTGATTATGTTGCTGGCGTTATTGAGAGAATTGGAGGTGAGCTCATAATGGGTGGTGGAGAGAAGAGTAAGAGTGTGCTGTTTCTGGTTGCAACATATGTGGTTGGGAAAGAGAAGATTTTGATTGAAATTGCAAACAGGTGTAGAAGAAAAGTGTTTGTGGATAGGAGAAAAATGGAGGTTTTGAGGGTTTTAGGATACGGGAATTGTGGGGTTTTTACAGAGGATGAGACTGAAAGTGATGTTCATGTTGTTGGATGGAATGTATTGGGAGAGACCTGGCCTTATTTTCGGCCAAATTTCAGTAACATAGAGGAGATTGCAGTGGAAAAAGGGTATTCTAGAGTTGTTGGTTTTGTGCCAACTGGGTGGACTTATGAATTGAAGCGAAATAAATTATCGGTTAGGTTAAAGGATTCATTTGAGATTCATCTCGTGCCATACAGCGAGCATTCAAATTATGATGAACTTAGAGAGTATGTAAAATTCTTGAGACCTAAGCGTGTTATTCCTACAGTTGGTGTGGATATTGAAAATCTTGATGGTAAAAGTGTTGTTAAAATGCAGAAGCATTTTACTGGTTTGGTTGATGAAACTGCTATAAAAAAGCAGTTTTTGATGGGTTTTCATTGTGGATATTCTGAGAACGATGACAAAATTGAAATGGAAGATGCATCGGACGTGAATGAGAGCCCAAACCAGGAGAAAGAGGAACTGTCTGAAGTAAAAGGCCTTGAAGGTAAGGATCCAGGTGTTGTTTTGAACTCCTCATCTACCCTGAAAGAACCTGGTTCACAAATGTTAGTCAAGCTGAGTGATGAGGAAACCGAGAAAATCATACAAGAAATTAGTGAATTTTTGCCTCCTTGGGTTACGCAAGACCAAAAGATAGATTTAATTAGCAGCTCAGGAGGAAATTTGGTTGATGCAGTTTCTTATTTTCATGAACATGAAACGGAGTTTCATCAACAAGTCTTTTCTTGTAGGACAGCTGTCACGTCATCTCAGACAAATCCAATTAATGAATCTGGATTACTCTCAGAACCAGTTTCTATTAAGAGCTCCAGTCAAGAGAGTTTAAGTTCTCCTTCTAGTCAAAACAATTTGTTATTTAAATCAAATGTGAAGCCTTTGATCAAGAATGGCATGTCTCCTGGAAAAAAGAAGAGGTTTGTCGAAAATAAACCTAATAAGAAAGTAAAAACTAAGTCAAGAATTGAATCTGGTGGGCAGAAGCAATGCACCATTACAAGCTTCTTTAGGAAGTTCGTGCCTGGTGTTTCTCAAGCTAGTGAGGTCAAGTTGATTTCTGAGAAATGTTCGGTAGATGAAAAGCCAGTGCCAATTGAGGATGCAGTATCGTACAAAGAAGAGATAGATCAGTTTATTTCAATAATTAGCGGCAATGAAGCATCAAGATGCTATGCTGCCACCATTCTACGGAGGACCCAAGGAGATATAAATAAGGCGTTAGATATGTACTATGGCAATCCAGAGGGTAATTTTGGTGAAAGCATAAACAAATTGGTGACATCTAGAGATTTGGTTCAGTCCCAACACACTAATGAGTGCTGTTCTTCCCAGGGTAAAACCGTGTTAGAGGAAGAATATAAGGTTGGGCTGAGATCATTGACAGAAAAGTTCACTCCAAGTCATGTTGATTTACCAACAGAAAAGTACGACCCAATAAAACATGGTTTGTCTCTACATTTGTAAACTTGATTGACTTGGATCTTTTCTTTCATTTTATTTATAATGAAGTTCTGAAGTTAAAATATGGAAATGCATATGCAGCTTGCTGGAGAGTTGGAGAACCTGCTCCATATGTTCATCTTGTACGAACATTTGACCTGGTTGAGGCTGAAAAGGGCAAGATTAAAGCTACTTCTATGATGTGCAATATGTTTAGAAGGTTTTCTGCTGAGGGTGCCTCTTTATTTCATCTCTTTTCAAGTCACATTGTTCTTACCAAATAAGAAACTAAAATATGGTCTAATAAACTGACGGATATATGTTGTGTGCAATATTCTGAATCTTGCAGTTTGTTAGCCTTAGCTCCTGAGGATGTGCTACCTGCTGTGTATCTGTGCACAAACAAAATTGCTGCGGACCATGAAAATATAGTTAATGCACTTCTTTTTTTTGCACTTTTGTTTGTTTAATGAGTCAATAAGTCATGTCTGGCTATTTGTGTCATGAAATTGCAACTTTTCCCAATTAACTTTTTAGAACTATTATTTTTGGCATTGGATGATTGGTGCATTCCTTTAGGTTTCATATTGAGTGAGCAAACATCAGTAATTTGATGATACACCTGGTTTGAACTGGCATAACTTTAGTTCAGTATTGACATGATTTCATATCCTTAGGATTGAAGATCTAATAGTTCATTAATGATGCAGGAGCTAAATATTGGTGGAAGCTTGGTTACATCAGCACTTGAAGAGGCATGTGGGACAAACCGGTCCAAGATAAGGGATATGTACAATAGTTTGGGAGATCTTGGTAGGAACTGCTAAGCTTTTTCTCATAACTATTTGTCCCTTTGTCTTTCCTTTAGGTTCATTATGTTTCCAGGAAATTTGCTAAACAAACATATTTTATATGGTTAAAAGGTGATGTTGCTCAAGTATTCCGACAAACGCAGACGTTACTTTTCCCTCCTCCTCCCCTTCTTATTAAAGATGTATTTTCTGTTCTCCAAAAGATAAGGTATGGATTGCACTGTTTTATTGCCAGGACATTGTGATAAAGTGTGTATGGATTTGTAAAGATACTGAGACTTGCTAAAGAATCCTACGTTGTTGAGCATAGAAGGTTTAAATAAAGGTCAACCAACCAAGTTATATTGGTTCTAGTCTTGTTGGATGTGATTACATCCAAGCCAAATGCTCATGCCTATGTTACCTCCCATTTTATCAATAATCAATTTACCAATTAATTACAGTTTGTATTTTATAAGTTTTTTAATAAAATACATAACTACTTAAATGTTTGTAAGCTGAAATTAACTTATAATGTTAATGATGCTTATAATCTAATTTTTATAGCTAGGCCAAATGCCCCCTTGGTTTCAAGGTTGTTCTTTAAAGGAAGTGTCAGGGTATCTGTTGTGAACTTATAAGGGGTAAAGGCCACCCACCTGAGGACTCGTCCTTGTCAATTTGGATGTGGTTTGACTCAAATGCATTACTTATGCATGTGGGTGTTATAATGTACTCATTAATTCAATTCATCAATTAATTTCAATTTGTAATAGTTTTCATGCACAGGAGCACAGTACTGATTTTGTTTCATAAGAAATCAGGTTGTGGTTCCTGAAATTCTAACAAACACTGTTGAGAAATTTATTGTTTCCTGTATGATATTTGAGGTGGACACGCAATATTTAGGGGTTGCTCGCTTGCACTTACATAGTCAGTCGTCAAATTCCTTTTTTATGCCATAAAAATTGTATTGGTGATGGCATGAGCTGTGATGATTTTCTCATGGTTGTAAAGTTGGAGTTCTTAAAGAAATTGATTTCAGATGCCAGGGCTAGATTAATAATTCAAATGCAACCCTGTACTGTGCACTCTTGTGGGCTAATCAAACAATGCCGTCTTGTTTAATATCATGCTGGGAAGGAATTTAGCTATTTTGATGTCTGCTTTGGCTAAAAGCCTAAACTGACCAGAATTGTTGCTTTGCTTCTTAGGAATTTGTTTTATATTTCTTTCTTTATTTTTATCTTTCCACATTTCCCCTAAGGGTGTGAGTTACCATTAATGTTAACCTAGCATTCTATACGTGCATTTGTTGACTGCATTCTCATTTTGTTTTATAATATTTATCAGTGTGCAGGCAGGTGCTGGAAGCACTTCTCGGAAGAAGAGCCTCATTGTAAATCTTATGCGTTCATGCAGGGAAAAGGAGATGAAATTTATTGTTAGAACTTTGGTATACTTTTCTGTGAAAGCTATTTTCAGAATTTTGGTAAAATTTTCTGCAAAATTTCAGTAAAGCCACTGTATAAGGTGCTTTCAGATAGTGTTTAGGATCTCCTCCTATTGAATAACCTAATGAAAAATGTTTTGGGTTTAAGCGGTCCTTTTCATTTACATGGTAGTTTATTATGTCCTTGTGGTTAACTATCTTGATGATGTAGATAAACTAAATGTTGATGGTGGATGCATTATATGTTGGAAGACATCTCAAAATATTTTTAGTTTTCTAATAATTTTATTTTCCTCATTCAGTTGGGAACTTGTTATATTTTTTTTGATGTGTTGCAAAGAATCTAAAGATATCTTCAATCATTTTGGTCTTGGGTATTCTTTCTTCCCTGGAGTTTTGAATAGCAACAGGTAGATAAAATGAAAAGGGCAAAAATTTGCAGATACTTTTAGTTTCTCCTAGTGTTATACCAAATGGTTGCTGGTATATTTAGAGTCGTTTGTAGTTGACTTTATTCCTACTTATCAATTTAACTTCTTTAACAATTAATTGCAGTCAAAGTCTCTTGAATTTGTCTTATCTAATATCTTAATGTGTCAATAGGTGAGGAATCTGCGAATTGGAGCAATGATGAAAACTGTTCTACCTGCGCTGGCCCAAGCAGTTGCTATGAATTCCTTGTTCAGATCTTCTGATGAGGAGAGATCTGTAGCTTTGAAGGAGAAACTTCAGGTTTTGTTTTTGCTATTAGCAAAGCATAGTGCTACTTTATTTTGCTCAAGTTGATTTGTGATGAAGGTGAAAACCATTTGGTACCATTTACGTACAAGAAAGTTATAGGATTATTCAATACTGATGGAAAGCAACTGTTTTAAATTTATGTGAAAACTTGCACTTATTCTCATTCAGAGCATCCATTGTTGATCTTAATTAATTTTCTGTTACACTTTAGAACCTTTCTGCAGCTGTCGTGGAAGCCTATAACATACTTCCAAATTTGGTAAGTTGTACGTATTGACACCAATGTTTTTATTTTTTTGCTTCATATTCTGGTTTCTTCAGACCACGATCATTTACTTGTTATGTGTTAACAGGATTTGGTCATTCCTTCTCTTATTAGTAAAGGCATTGACTTTTCAACATCCACCTTGTCAATGGTGCCAGGGGTACCAATTAAACCCATGCTCGCAAGGTATATTCTTTGTGATCCTTGTTTGGGCAGCTTGTGAGCATTGCAGTTTAGAGAGTTACTTTGGACTTCTTTTTTCTCAAAATTGCTGATTAAATTTAAAGCAAGTAATTGATGCTTTTATAAAGAACAGTTTGAAAAAAAAAAAACACTTTAGAGAGTATTAACACTTCATTCAATTAAATTTAAAAATTCAGTTGGATCCTTCTCTTTGACGTCAATCTCAATCAGGCCTGCTTGTCACTTTGAGTAGTGCATGTTGGATCTATTGGACCCTTGGCTAATTTTATATGTTTTTCTATGATAGAATTACAAATGGAGTTTCTCAAGTGCTGAAACGTTTTGAGGACAAAGGTTTCACATGTGAATACAAGTATGTGCTCCTTTCCTAAGTCGATTCTAACTTTTGGATGATTTTTATTCTCTATTGTACCTTTTGTAACTTTTTGATGATGACACGCTAGCAGGATACCTTTCTTTTGTTTCTTTTTGTTGTTTCGGTTGATGCAGTACTGGTTATCATCATATGATTTGCACTCTTCCAATTTTTTTTAATGAAAATGCCATATTTTTCTACCTTCAAAAGTTGGAGGTAGAAATAGGTACGAAGTACAGATAGTATGAGATTCATTCTAGCCAGGTTATTGTGTAAATGCACATCCAAAATAATTTTATTATGCTTGTTGATTAAGAAGTCAAGACTTCTGGTTTTTTTTGGGATATAAAGTTCCAAACTAAATCTGATTACTAACATTTTTAATCATAAAATTATAAACAAGATTGCTTAATTAGATTATCAGCTGCTAGCTGCTGCTACTGCTACAACCTTCATCGGCACTTTCTCACAGCCACCTCAGCATTTGCTTGCAGCCGCCATGGCCACCATGCTATTTGCTTCCAACTGCTATGGTGACGACGATCAATTTATTATCATCACCACTAAGCAATTGAGATATAAGATCACAATTTTATCACAATACAATGCTTTTCACTTATGTTTCCTTTTTGAGATCTAATGCTTTTCACTTTTGGGGCTGAAATCGAATGTATTTCATTTTTGGAACCATATGTACAATATAAAATTTTGTTAGGTTACATATTCAATTCCATCTTGTTACTCTTACCAAACAGAGGTTTGGACCCATGCTTCTGAATGCTCTTGAATTCTATTAGTAACCAAAATCGTTTTCTGGACATGCTTATCTTTCATTGGATGAGATTGAGAATTTTCATTAGGGTATTAGTTAGCTGTTCTTTAATCAATAGAATCAAAAACTGTTTAACATGCACTATCCAATGTCTTTTTATTAATTGTTTTCTTTCAGATACATTACTATTTGATACTTACTTGAAATAGGCTTGTGTGTCATTTTCAGATATGATGGACAAAGGGCCCAAATTCACAAGTTACTAGATGGTAGTATTCGCATTTTTTCAAGAAATGGCGAAGAAACAACAACCAGATTTCCAGATTTGATTCATATAATTGAGGAATCTTGTAGACCTGTTGCAGTGACTTTTATAGTGGATGCAGAGGTTAGATTTCCTTGTCGCAGAAGGTCTTAACTCTACAAAAGATTGCTTTTGTAATGTTAGGCTGCATTGGATTGGTAATTTATTGTTAATGAATAGGACATGATTGTTATTTATCTTTGGTTTCAGGTAGTTGCAATTGATAGAAAGAATGGCCATAAGCTCATGTCCTTCCAAGAACTCTCTTCAAGAGATAGAGGGAACAAAGATTCAACCATCTCTATAAATAATATAAAGGTGCGTGCCCCAGTCATACTTTGGTATGGTACATATAAATGCAGATGGTGTAATTCTTGATTTTTGATTTTTGATGTGTATTGATTGCATGGTTGATCGCCTCTGTGTGAGAACAAGAGTGATGTCCTCTTTAATTGCAGTAGTTTCTATTTGAATTAATTGAAACTTGCAAAAGTGCATGTTTTTAGTGAGATTGTGAGAGCATGATCAATGCTTGTGCAACATTCTGCTCTAACCAGTTATCTGGATCCTTCTTTAGTTGCGTGGATTTTCAGTAAGCAAATTAAGGACATATGGATATTATATGGTCTCTGTCAAGAATAACTTGTTCTTCTGAAAGTAATTAGTGATCATGTGTACTCGTATGACCTCAGCATTATTTGGTAAGTGGCCTTCCAAGTTAGCTATAAGATCATAATTTGTGAATTTTGTTAGGGTTAATTTTTCTTCTTGCTCTGTATGGGCTGACAACATATGGGAAGAGCCTAACCAATAAACTTAGATCTGTTTGCCTGAAATGCCTTACCTGCAGTGGAAGTATGGATATCTAAGAATTAGCCTTGACATATTGTGTTTTACATGTCTAGGGCCTCTGTAATTTACTGAGTGATATTGATCTGTTCTGGTTTTGGGTTCTCTGATGTTAAAACTTTGTGCAGGCCCAGATTTGTGCATTTGTCTTCGATATCATGTTTGCTAATGGAGAACGGTAATCTTTCTTAACCCGATTTAGAATTATTCACATATTTACTGGCATATATAGGGACAAACAGTACTGCTTAGGTGTTGGTTTAAAACTATTTACGTATTTCACTAGGTGGCGCTGTGATTTGCTTGCTCCCCGTGTATAACTTTTGGATTATCAAACATTTTTACATGCATATATATATCTGTTGTGAACTTGCGATATGGATTGAGTCACAGGGCGATTGACAGGAAAATCTGAATCAATTGCTGTTCCCTTTTTCCCTCCTTTAGTCTGATACCTTGAGCGACCTATTTTTAAACGACTCAAACTCGTCAAAGGGAGCTTGAAACCTTAGACCTCGTTAAAAGAGAGAGCTCTAGATCTCTGTAATTTTCTGGTAAATTTCACTCCCCTTTTATTCCATTTGTCCCCTTAAATAGGGCCAATCTTATTACAGAAATAGGAAACCTATAATTTAGGTTTCTCTTTAAATATGAATAGGTAATAAAAAGCTATTCTAGGAAGAAATCAACATTAAATAAAAATATCTTAGGAAATCACTAAAAGAGAAAGTCTATGCCTTTGCT
>CANYBF010839571.1:0-12856 GCA_948192965.1 Dalechampia spathulata
ATGATGACTTAAAAAAAATAATAAATATAATTTATATGCAATGATTATGATGGTATGATGAACCAGGGACTGAGCCATGGAAATGAAATAGATCATGGATACATGCTAGTAAGAAAAATAAAATAAAATAATAAAAAAAAATTTACGGAAATCCCTTGTAGAATGTTTATTGACTTTCTGTAAGAGAAAGTTAATAGTCATTCTACGTGAACATGTCTACGTTGGTAAAAGACGTGACACAACATGACTCATGTTGACTTTTCTTGATCATGATTTATAAATGTTTTTACTCAAAAATTGAGTCATTGGATCATATAATGAAGAGCTATGATTAAATATAAGAAAATATAGTTTTATTCTTTTATTTTTGAGAGGTTTCAAGGGAGAATCATGGATTCATTCATTCATCAATTTTCATTTCCATTTTTCATTCTCTTCTTCTAACATTTCATTGTTTTATTAAAGCATTGGAGGACTAAAGATTAAAGCTTCAAGGAAGAGGAAAATGAAAAGAGCAAAATGGATTAAATTCCTAATCTTTGGGGTTTATATGTTATTTCCTTTTATTTATCTTTTGATTGTAAAATTTATATCTTTATGTTTTTGAGTGTATTTTGTTTGATGGATTGTGGGTAGAACCACATTTAGGGATTGAATATTTTTATGTTTGAACTTATTTTATGTTATTAATGATAATATATCATTTTAAGGGTTATTAGTATGATTCATATATTTAATGCTTCATTGCTTGTGATTGATGTTGATACTAATTAATTATATGTTTTAAATAGTTAATTGCATTGAAAGATGTATTAATTATTAAAATGTTTCACAACATGAGATTAAATTGCATAGATATAGGAATTTAACTCTTGTAAGGGATTAATTAGGATACTTAATAAATTCAAATTAGCTAATTATCATAAAGTAGATAGTTAATTAATTCTAATAAACAACTTTGATTTTGAAAAAAGGTTATTGATACTTTAGTTTATCCACATTTACCTAATTATCTATTAATTAAGTATGATTATTTTAATGATCATTTGGACCTAAATGAACATTTTTTCCTAATATTTGCTATATATTAGAGAAAAATCTCATTACACTTAATTTATTAATTTCTTTTACTAATTTAGTTAAGTAACTTAATATTTTATTTTAAACTTAATTTTTAGTTTGTAGCTAACATAAAACTAGTTAAAGTTAATAGTCACATAAATTTTTGTGAGATCGACATTCTTTATATTATAATTACGATCCATATATTTATGAAAGTGTATTTTATAAAAAAATATTGTACCATCTATATCACATTAAAACTCAACTAATCCTAAAACATTATTATATGATTTATAAATTCACATAATTAAATCACATTATTTAACATTTTCTTTTCTCCCAAATCACCACAGAAGCTCCCCGATTTTTTTTTCCTCTTCTGTCATGGAATCGTTTAAAGAAAATGGATTGGTTCTCAGAAACGACTTGTCGTTGACTAACTGGATCAGCGACTCATTTAGAAGCTTGGAGGAGACAGACGTGAGACCAAGTAACCGACACAGCCGGTAACGCTCTTGTAAAGCAGTAAATAAGAAAGAATCTAATTCCCACACTTATTTCTACCTTTCCAAATAGGTTCCCTTCATCTCTGTTTCTCAATTCTTTATCTCTGTTTCTCAACTCTTAAATTCACTCATCAGTCATCCTCCTCCTCCTCTCCAAGATCAAATCTTCAACTTCAATCTCTTATACGGTAGCGTCCTGATCTTCACTTTCTTTCTTTTTTTTATCGTTTTTGCTTTTGTTAAAAGAAGAGGCCAATCCTTTCTGGTTTGGTCACAGATCTGTTTGATCCGATGCTATTTTGTTTTTTGTTTTTATAAAGAACAGCGCAAGGAAGAAGAAGAAGCGAAAATGGAAAGTGGAGGAACAGTGTTTACCCCATCATTGGATGGAATGAAACATGTGAAATCTGAGCAAGGAGAAATGCTAACAAGGCCTTTCTTGGATGTTTGCAAATTGATTTTGCCTGTTCTTGGTGCTTAATTTGTCTCCCGATCTTTACCCTTTTTTTTTCCTTTTAATTTGATTTAATGATCATTTTACTTGTTAGCGATAAAGTTTGCATATTTGTATGATTACAGATAAGTTTGGAGCTGCTATGACGCTTGTCAAATCTGATATTGGCGGAAACATAACTGTAAAGAATCTTCTTTTTGTTGGTGTTATTATTGCATTGATCTTCATGATACAAGATCGATAGAGGAATGGACTTTTTTTCCTTTTAAATTTTGTTGTTTTTGATGCAGAGATTGGAAAATAAATATTCTACTGATCCAGCTAAATATACCCAGTTGTACGCTATGGTTCAAGAGGAGGTTGATGCTAAAACAGCTAAAGGATCTTCTAGTTGTACTAATGGTCTTCTTTGGCTAACCAGGTATGCCGACTTGTAATTGCTGTTGTGTTTGTTATTAGTTCAATTTGTTCTTGTTTTTGGTTTTTTTGTTGGACTGAAACCTGTAGCGTTTATACTGTTTTGAAGCTAAGTGATGGTGATGTTTGGTGAAATGCCACCCCTCTTTTCTATGTTTTTGCGATTTGCACCACATTGTTCTGATTTTGTTAATCTTTTCTGATGACTGGTCAGAGCTATGGATTTCCTAGTGGAGTTGTTCCGCAATCTACTTGCTCATCAAGACTGGACAATGTCACAAGCCTGCACAGATGCCTACGGCAAAACACTGAAAAAATTCCATGGCTGGCTTGCAAGTTCAAGTTTCACTGTAATGTCTTGGATGCTTCACATTTTTAATTTTCTTTGTTAGAGTTGATTGATGATATGAGGGCATGCCTAAACTTGGGTAACTAAAGCAACTGTGGCTTTCAAGTCTATTGAATTCTTATCGGTCTTTAACACTATCTATTGAATTCTTATCGGTCTTTAACACCATCTTCTTGTCTCCGTTCCTTGATGAACTGGTCATCATATGCAGCATATCATGTCTCCTTAAACATGTGTTGAATATGACCACAGGTTGCTATGAAACTTGCACCTGATAGGAAGAAGTTCATGGATGTGATAGCAGGCTCTGGTGATGTCAGTGCTGACATGGAAAATTTTTGTGCTTCCTTTTCTCCTTTTCTTGAAGAGAACCACAAATTCCTGGTAAAATATTTCTAAGTTGAATGATTTAGTCCAATATCATTGATAATTAGCACCTTCTGCCCTCCTTCACCCTCTTTTAAATATCCATAGATGACTTGGTAATCAGATACCTTCCATCATGGTTCATATAAAATATAAATCATTCATGAATCTCATCTAACAACTTAAGCTTTTGAATTAGAATGGTTTTGTGAGAGTTATCCTGTTCTGTTTTCTTATGAAATACCGACTTAAGATTGGTAACCAAGTCTAAATATGCTGGTGCAGGCTAGTGTTGGCATGGATGATCTGAAAGCTTCTTAAATAGTTGGAGGCACCTTTCAGTTTGGGACCGAGGAGAGCAATTTTCTGTTACTTATTTGTTTCTTTGCTTGGCTTAAAAAGAAATTATGAAACATGTGTTGAATGCTCAATTTTGAACAAAGCAACATTGCGACATATTATATATCATCGGTTCTGAACTGTTGACTTGTTACGTGGTATGTGGGTTCATACGATGGTCTATTAAGATTAGGATTTAAGAAATTATATTATGTATTATTTATTCAGGATTTCAATGTTGACGATTTTCTATTAATTTTTATAATACTAATGTTGTATAATATATCTAAATAAAAAAAATTATGCTTTTCTATAGAGGAGGTTTAATCGTGAAGTTGAAACAATTCATATATATAGATTAAACGAAATTCGAGGTGGTAGTTGGTTTATGGAGGGGGGAAACTGAATCAAGAAGCAGAACCGTTGTTTGATAACCGCTTTTCCCGCGTTTTCATACAAGGAAACTGAAACTCCCATCCCCAAAATTAGCAAACTTGCATCGGAGATTTCTGGTCTTATTTCCTCAAGTTTACACCCTCAAAAATACTTCATCGACTGGTTCCCACCCATCCCCTCCAATGGGAACCCATTCTTTCATCCCACATGTTGAACAATATCTACTTCATTTCTATTCCTGTTTGCTCGTATTCAACGTTTCTTGTGTAATTTGTTGTTTTGTCTTCTCATTTCCAATCTTTTTCTTGATTTGTGGTTTGCGTTCTCGATTCTAAGAGAGTTACTGCTACTTGTAATTAATTTCGTAGCCTACTTTTGCTTGACAAGGGCTAAAGATGAAAGGTCTCTTGAGATATATATCACAGATGTTTGGTATGTCAGCTTTCCCTTTGTTCTCAAGGAACATATCTAATTTAAACCTATATTAAGAAAAATTAATATTTCTGGAATTATGCAGATGATGAGAAAGAACCAGAAATTCAAATTGGATATCCCACAGATGTAAAGCATGTCGCTCATATTGGATCTGACTGTCCTTCTGCTTCTAACCCTAGCTGGGTCTGTTCTTGCTCTTCTTTTTATTTTTTCCTTGCCTGATTTGAGAAAAGAACATCCCCAAGTCTAGTTCCTCTCATGTGATTGATACGTCTGCCACGAGAATTTGTTTAATTTTTCTTTTTCTGATATGTGCAGATGAATGACTTCCAATCTGCTGCAGAATTCTCGGATGGGACTCCCAATTCTATGGAAGAACTAAAGAGCAGTTCAGTGCTTTCACCAGGTTTGATTGTTTTCTCATAATAATGTCTGCCATGTTACACTCTTTAACTCCATTGCTAATATTGCTTCTCTGTCATAGATCGTGCTAGTCAGGGTGAAAAGCAGAAACGTAGATCAAGGCGTCAAACGGGCTCGCTTCTTAACTCCCCAAATCGTAAAAGCCATGATGGAGCAAAGCATTCCAGGCGGCAAACCACCACTGATATCGTTGACTCACCTGTAAATTCCCCGTCAAAAAGTGGCAGGCGCCATCGTTCTTCAGACATCTCATTGGATTCCCCAGTTAGGGATTCAGGCAGTGGTAGAGGCCCCAGGCGGCACCAGACATCAGGCCTTGGTGTTGAATCACCTGTCAGAGATCAGCCATCGATCCCGAGACACTCTCGTGGAAGAAAAACTAAGGAACCATCAAGATTAAAAGACAAAAACTCTTCAACCGACATCCCTCCTTCCTCTGATGGTGGACCTGAGGAATCTGAATCCGCATTGGCGCAGGGAACACAGAATCATGTCAGCCATCTAACTTCAGTTTTGGATTCATATGAAGAAAAGGTATGAGATAACTTGAATTTCACCATGGAGTGAAAACTATGGACATACGATGAAGATGGTCCTTTTTCATGGTTTTCTTTATTATTCAATTCATTCATCAATTACTATTACTTTTTCTTCGACTTAGCTCTATCTTGCTCAGCCAAGAAGTTTAATGGCTATTCTTTATTTATTAACGCTTGTCTTCAAAAATTATACACACCCAACAGTACAGATTTGAAAGGCAAGACAGAGAAGCCAAAATTTCCGATATCGGAGGCTAAAAATGAGATGGTGCTGATGGTTGCACCGGTGGAAGAATTGGTAGGCAGACTCGGTTGTTATGATATCGTAATCTAGAAGGAGAATGGAAGCTTTTGCTTCCACAGGCGTCTCTTCATTTTAGTATAGGCAAAATCCGCAGTACGCCGTAAGCCAGCCTGTAAATTATGTATTGTTGGTAAGGTTTTTAACCGTTAGGGAAGAGAAAATGACAGATAAATAGAGACATGAAAGCAATTGGCTGTTGTTTTTCTGTATGTAAGCTGCAGAGTGAAGAACATCAACAGCAGCAAAAATTATTACAGAACATTCATATATTTCAAGTTTGCTTTACCAGTGATAAGTTGGTAAGCCTATCCAGGAGCTTCGACTCTTTGACTAAAGATTTCTACTTTAATATTTGAATCAAATAACCATATTTTGTTTAGAAAAATCAACTTTGATTTATTATGCAAGTGCAGAAATGCAACAGTTTAAATTTTCTCTTCTTAGCTTTTGTTCAAGAAATCAATCAAAAGATAATAGATGGTGTACAGGTCACTAATATCTCTATATAACTAATGCTTTCTGGGAGTGAAAAATGGAGTAGAATCCAGGTGCTGTGCGACAAACAGTCATACTGTAACTGCAGTGGCAAGCCAGAATGGCATTTTGATTTCAAGGAGAGTTGGCGGAATCAGTTTGCTTTCCAGCTGAGTCGCTGGAAAAGGCTTAATCGGAGGTTTTGAAAATATTCCTAAAAATAACATTTTTAATTATCAAAGAAATACGCCCCAACCGACCCATTTGTTTTGGGCCTGACAGGATTTCAGTTTCTGCCTAAATTCAAAACTTAAAAACAAGGTTAATTTCCCGCCCAAACAATTTCAACCTCATAAGACAACATTACACTTCACTGCAATTTCGTGTTTTAGTTCAATCCATCGGGAAAAGACAATAGCAGAAAAAAAAGAAAAAAAAAGCCCCATGTCTGCTCCATCAACTCGCCGGCTTAAGGACCGAAACGGTACCGCTGGTTCCAAAATCGGCGTGGTTCATAAACCTTCAAAAACCCCGACCCATGTTTCTAATTCAAGCCCAAACCCTATTTCAGGCCTGAAAAAGTCATCTTCCGGCAAAGAGAATCCCAGGCTTGATTCTCATATGCAGAAGCCTAAAATCCGACCCGTCCCCCGGGTTGATAAAGTTGCAGCCGCTGCTGGGAGTGACAGCTGTGAAGGTCGCACGCGGTGGTCAACGTCGTCGGTGCCAAGAGGTAGGAGTTCAAGCCCATCTGAGTTTATTAGGGTTTTTAGAGATTCTAGGGTTTCAAAGGGGGAAAGAGATGGCGATAGTCGTGTGGTTTCTAGTGCAGGGAAAAAGAATGGGGCTAGCAATTTTAGAGATTGCAAAGAAATCAACGGATTTAGTGTCGATCTAGCGAGAAAGACCGAATCTTTCGATTTAAATGATAATAATTTAAGTGGTTCTAAAGCTTCGAATCGTGGTTCTAGTAGAACGATAAAATCTAGAGAGGCTAATGATGCGGTTGATTCAGATTTGTTAGAGTCAAAAGTTCTAAAAGGTGTAAAACTTGATAAGTTATGTGCAGATAAATCTGTTTATGATTTAAAAGTTGATTGCTTTACGGCGTCAAGTCAGAAATCTAGTAAGGTTAGGGTTTCAGAGACTTTGAAAGACAAAAGTTTGACCGAAGAAGGTACGAGTACCAAGATTGGCGTTAAATATCCGAGTAAACTTCATGAGAAACTTGCTTTTCTTGAAGGGAAAGTGAAGAGGATCGCATCTGATATTAAGAGGACCAAAGAGATGTTAGATATGAACAATCCTGACGCGTCCAAGGAGATACTTTCTGATATTCAGGATAAAATTTCAGGGATTGAGAAGGCAATTGGAAATGTTGGAGCTGGTGATTCTTCAAAAACTGGGAGAAATGGTGGAGAGAAAGAGGCTGTCGGGAAGAGTAATAATGAGAAGGTGGATCAAGTGAAGAGTTCAGTTAAAGGGCTGGACAAGGAGGAACTTGAAGCTAGGCTTTTTCCTCATCATAAGTTGCTTAGAGATCGGACGTTATTGAAGGAACCATCAGGAAGTTTACAGAGTTGCTGCGAGTCCAATATTTTTGAATCAACTGGTGAGACAAAAGTTAAGGAGAAGGTGTTGAGTCCTATTGAAGAAAATCCAATAGCAGTAGAGTTTTTGGCTTCACTTGATAATATGGAGGACACAAAGGTAACTATGAGAAATAAGGCAATGGGTTTTGATTGTGACCAAGTTAAAGAAACTGATGGTGCTGTAGCTTCAGGAAAACAGAATTCTTCAAACGTATTCTATGGCAAGAACGAGGCCGAGCTTGTTCTCACAACTGATGAGACATTTGATGAGTTCGATGACCAGGAAAATAAGCCCATGTATGTAATTGATGAGGAAAATGAAGATGCATGTGTCTATCAAGTGAATGAAATAGGCACTAAAAGTTCGACAGGTGGATGGTTTATGTCAGAAGGAGAATCTGTTCTTCTTGCTCATGATGATGGGTCATGCTCCTTCTATGATATAGCTAACTGTGAGGTAGGTGGCAGTTCAATTTTATTTAATTTATACTTTAAGGTTTATATTGTCTACCATTAGTTTTGCCTGCGGCTAATTTCAGGAAAAGGCTGTGTACAAGCCTCCAGCGGAAGTCTCACCTAATATCTGGAGAGATTGCTGGATAATCCGTGCACCACGTGCTGATGGATGCTCAGGGAGGTACGTTCTGGCTGCTTCTGCTGGAAATACCCTTGATTCGGGTTTTTGTTCATGGGATTTTTATACCAAAGATGTGCAAGCTTTTCACATAGAGGATGGAGAAACAACCACTTCAAGAACTGTACTGGGCCCATTATCCAACAATGCTACATATAGAAGAAATTCTTTGTCGAGCTCATTCTCACCAGAAAATCTGCAATGGTGGTATAGACCATGTGGACCCCTAATTGTATCTACTGCCACCTCCCAAAGAGGCGTCAAAATATTTGACATACGTGACGGAGAGCAAATAATGAAATGGGACTTGCAGAAGCCAGTTTTAGCCATGGATAATTCGAGTCCTGTACAGTGGAGAAACAGAGGAAAAGTGGTTATAACTGAAGCAGAAACAATATCAGTTTGGGATGTGAACTCCCTTACCCAACAATCACTGTTATCTATTTCATTATCCGGTAGAAAAGTCTCTGCTCTTCACGTGATTAACACTGATGCGGAACTAGGTGGTGGGGTTCGACAAAGGTAAATCTTTGCTTACAGCTGTCACTGCATGTTGCAGCATGCTGTCCTGCATTTCCTGCTTGATATATGTTACGTCTGTCATGTCCCAATTAGTTTGAAAATTGCCCGATATGCCTCAAGAATGAAGAGCATCGAGCGTCTTTATATGAGACATTTGATGCTCAGATATAGAAATTGCTCCATGAAAGCCAGAGGTAGAGGCTTGGAGCAGTTTGGAGAAATGAAAATCTTCAAACCCTGTCAGATTTTCGGAGATATGGAAAGTGTACTTTCCAAAATCAAATTGCTTATATAATATCTCCTATCTAAATTGCTCTGTTTTTTTGGGAGAAAACGAGATTCAAATATTTTTATACTCAAAACTTGTTTAATTTTTCTTATCTCAACAGTAATGAGGAAAACTATATAACAAAACTTTAGTGGCTAATATTAGTAGGATAAAAAATGATTGAATTAAAAATTTAATAAGAAATTAAATGATTATAACCAAAAAAATAGAAAATAGCAACAATTTTGTGATTATAAAAATAATAGAGTTCTGTTTTACTCATTTAAATGATTGTAAACTATATTAGATAAATAAATGCATTCAACTAATTGATTAACGAGATGGCGGAGATGCTGATGGAATCCTGGTTTGCACCAGTCTTTTGATTGACTAAACCCAGTCTTTTGGTCTTCTTTCAAGTTCTGTTTTCTGTTCCTTAAGAGTTCTGGCTTAAAATAATAATGTTACCATTCATAAGTGTACAAAATTTAATTTTCAAGCTGTCTTTTCAAGTTCATTCTCACAATACCATAACTAATGGATTTTCTCAATGCAGAGTAAGTTCAGCAGAAGCGGAAGGAAATGATGGCGTTTTCTGCACCCCTGATGCTATTAATGTTTTAGACTTCCGCCATCCATCTGGCATAGGTCTCAAGATACCAAAAACTGGTGTCAGTGTGGAGTCAGTTTTCACTCGTGGAGACTCCATCTACATTGGCTGTACCGATATGAGATCTTCAGGGAAAAAACAAACTTGTTCACAAATGCAACAGTTCTCACTGCGCAAACAAAGGGTAGTTCGAACTTACTCGATGCCAGAGTCCAATGCTCACTCGTATTACTCAGCCATATCCCAAGTCTGGGGAAATTCAGACTTTGTGATGGGTGTTTGCGGTTTGGGGCTGTTTGTGTTCGACGCCATGAAGGATGACGAAATGCAGTCTTTTGCTTCGGATCAGAGCTGCACCGGATATGTTAAGGATATTATCGGCCGTGATGACTTGTACTGCCCTTCTTTTGACTACATGTCATCTCGTGTGCTTCTTATATCTAGAGATCGTCCAGCCTCATGGAGGCACTTAGCATAGGCACAATATATGCTGGAGGGACTACCACCACTGCTGAGTGGAGTAATTAATGTTAATGTTTTTAGTTGTATTTATATGCTGTGATTGAAAGACAAAAGTGATTATCTAAGCAAAGCTTGTTCCTATTCTCCATACATATATGGGCATCTCTCACTCTGCAGCTACGAGAAAACAACTTTTGCTTGATATTTGATGCTTTAACGAGGGGCTTTCTCCGCATTTTGTTGAATTCGAGCTTTGTAATTTGAAAATAGATGCAAGTGATTTTATTTCACATGGTAAATGCATCCACGAGGACTGATAGCATTCTTTATTTCTTCTGAATGAATAGAAATTATAGTATATAGTTTGTATTTAAGGTTTGATGGTTATCAATCCGTTGTAGTCTAGTCGGTTAGGATACTCGGCTCTCACCCGAGAGACCCGGGTTCGATTCCCGGCAACGGAAAAAGAAAAGAAAATTTTACAATTAAGTTCCAAATTAAAATTCATTTTTAATTTGATATGTATTTAATAAATAAATATTTAGAAATTTAATAAATTCTTAAAATGATAAACTTAATATTATTTGAGAGAAAATTATGGTAACATCGAGAGCATAGATTCAAATAATTTATTTGAATTGACTTTATTTAAAAATATTTAAAATAAAAGGAATCAACTCCTAAAAATGAAATATGAAAATTGATGAATAAGAGCCTTGATGTAATTGATCGAAAATTTTTTTTGAAAGCTCGAAAAGGGTATATAACAAAAAAAAAGATATTTTAAAATTGAAAAAAGAAAAATTGGTTTCTTTACTGTAAATCGTAGAATTAAAGTAGCTAATATGGATAGTAGCAACTTAGCTTAGGATTTTTAAGTCTTTAGGATTGATAGATGACATTTTATTACACGTAGATTATAGAACCTTTAATGAACTTATATCCATAAAAAAGACTATATATAAGTCTAATTATCCTCATTGAACAAACGTAAAACTCATTCCTAGGGATAATCCTTTAAGGTCTGTAATTAGTCTGATAGTTTTTTTCGAGTTAAATTGTGAAAAGTATGTGTCAGAAAGAATAGATAAATCAATAACTACAATCATATTTACCATTAAATTTAGTATGTACAACCCTGTTGGAGTGTACGAATTATGCAAAGTTACAATGATGCATAATGTATAAAAATATTTGGAATTAGTAGTAACTTATACAACTATTAAAGATGAAATTAACAAAAAAGTGTTGACTAATAATATTAGTTATAATGGTAAATGCTCTAACAAGAGAATTTTATGATTTCTCCTTATTCGTAGAGTTATAAGAAAAAGAATAATTTTTAATCCTTTTAATGAAATTACAAATCTATGACATGTGTTATTTTGATAACTTTGTCTATGAATTTCAAACATATTATTATTATCTTGATTTGACATCTCAAAATTACAAGTTATAATTATTTTTTGCTAAATTTCTTAAACCCTCATTAAAAGTAGCAAAAATGACTTTTCAACTTCTCCTAAATGAAGACAATGTAGTGAATGTTTAGGTGGAAGGATTTAAGTCGTTAGGTATGTCATGAGAAAGACATGCATTAAACTTCAACAAAGGCAAGATGCAAAGCATCTTCCTTATTTGAGGGTAATTTCTCAATTTAAGGTAAAAAGTATTATAAATCATGTATTTGGTGTGAAGCAAAAATAAATTCTTAATTTAATGTATTTTTATATTTGGCCACTAGAATAACCGATGACTAGTTAAGGTGGCAAGATTGGATGATAGCGTGGATGGAGACTAAGATGGACCCTATTCAGATTAGTGGCCAACTCCCTTCTGATGGAATCTCTGCAACACATCGAAGACTAAATCAATGACGGACTAACGGACTAATGAAATCTCTATAACATGTTAAGTAGTCAATGAGTTCTTACATGGTCGCTAGTCTTAATGGCGGCCAATTACGAACTACCTATACCTACCCTCTTTCCCCCTTCCACTTAGACATACTCCTTCCTCCCCTCTCTTTCTTTTTCTTCTTTCTTCTTCTCCTAACCAAACCATTAAGCCTCATTCCTTTGATTTTATAGTTGATCCCTTCTCATTTCCCATCTATTCCTTTATATTTCCTTCTTTCTTCCTTATTGTAGCCCTAACCAAGGCAAATGTTATTCTCCTCCCTAATTTTTCTGTCTAATTTTTATATTTAATTTTCCAACCTAATTTTTGTGTTTCATTTTGTAGTAAACGTGATTTGTCACATCCTACATTATGTGTGTTGTTGTGCATGTATAAATTAATGTTATAATGAAATTTCTATGATAATGATGTGATGATGGTATAAAATAGTGAGTATGCTAAGTAGAAATGCGTTTAAAGTTTGAAAAAGGGATATTTCATTTTCCGTCGCAAACCCCTAAACTTGATGGAAAACGGTACTCAAACTTCGTTTCGGGGTTATATACTTTGAATTTTAATAAATGGTTTTGACTTTTATACTCACGTTAACTTTATCTAGACATATGTGAATTTTAAAAATTTTGGAATAAAAATTATTTTTGATGTTATAATTAGATATTAACGATATAAGCGAGTAAAAATTTAGAAGTTTTCTTAGAATTCAAGTGATAGTAATTTAGTATGTTGAGTTTTAAGAAATATTATTTATTGCATTATTCTTATTATTATTTATTTATAAAGTGAT
>CANYBF010839765.1:0-14346 GCA_948192965.1 Dalechampia spathulata
GATCGACTATGTTCAAACCCTAAAACATAGTCGATCGACTATGATGATATCCTAGGCCCTAAAACATAAGCTAAGGCCAAAAAACATATGCACACGCACCAAAAACATATGCACATGTCCAAAAGGCACCCTGGAACGGCCTAGAAAGCCCTAAATCAACTTGGATTGGCCGGAAGCTAACCCAAATTGACCTAGAGGCATTCCTAAATCGATCCAGATCAAGCCGGTCCAAAATGAGGGTGCGACAGGGATCCTCTACTGGGCCTTCGATATTTTCTGGTCGACGGTTTTGACCAGTGAAAATCCTAATTCTATTATTGGGGGCCCGACGTTCAGGCTATCCGATCAGGGCTGACCAGTGGTCACTGCGAGACTGATGGCTTTCTTGCAAGTAAATCATCTAGAATCAGCATTCAGATGCCTATGGCTAGGGTTTAAGAATCAAAAGCTTGATTCTGTGATCTCTATTGGATCGGGTGGTTCAACTATAGAGCCAGAGATGACTGTCTGCTTGGTCAAGGTGATCAACCATCAGATCTATTCTCACACCATCAAATAAGTGTTGTCTGTCTCCAAAGTCTGCATTTGGGACCCTCTGTCGGAATGCAACATTGTCTGGTCAATGGCTTGACCAGGAGTCAAAGGTTTGACTAGTTCTAATCGTCTACTGGATCAATTTCCTATCTTTGCTAAACATGGAAAAATAATCTATCAGTGACATTGGTATTGAAATAGTATAGGAAAAATACCTAAATTTTTGAGTATTAATCTATTGCATTCTGACTGACTTTCTAGATTTTTCAAATGCTACGGGTCATGAAAATTAGGCTTAACAGAGCAAACGAGCTCCAAAAATTCTGAAATTTTTACCAAAGGCCTAACTCATCAAATGCATTTTGATAGGGTGGTGCCGAACATTAGCAGAATACCCTAGTGGCAGGTGCACGTTAGCCTATTTTGTTACGTGTTACACACATTCTGTTATTTGTGGAGCACATTGCTTGGAAATTTAATATTCCAAGGCTTCCAACCAAAAATTCATTTGATTTCATCCCTTCAAACTAGTTTTCTCTCAATTCCGAGCCTGAAACTTGAGATTTTACTAAAAATGGCCAGATTTAGTATGCAATCAACACCCCAAGATCTTGAATCAGTCCTGAGCTACGCCTTAACCAAGCTCACAATATGTGATGCCTATTTTGAAGCTCGTTTTAGTGATGCAATTCTGAAAACCTTTGCCATAGACTCCCATCGGTCCCAAGCTCTTCCTAAGAAGGTGAGTTTTTTCACATTTTGGCTCAGTTTTTAAGTTTTTTGATTTTTCCTAAAGTTGAGTTTTAGGCTATTTTTCTTGCATTTAGGGTAGTATTTGACCTAAAATTAGGTGCTAGGCTAGAGCTAGGCTTAGGTTGGTACGTGTTTGTCAAGACGGTTTGGCAAAAATTGGGTTTTTTGAAATGGGTATGGCAATGTGTGGCACATATTACCCTATGTATGGCATACATTGCTTATGTGTGGTGCATATAGGGCAATGTGTGGCACACATTGCATTGAAAAATGGCCAAAACTCACATTTTTAGGCTATTTTTCAAAGAATTTGGTGTCTTTTTGATTCATAGGCATGAATAAATTGATTTTGAGGCTAAGGAGAGAGACTTAGGACCTCTGTAATACTGTCTGTATTCTATAGTTCAATCTGTAGTTGACTTGAATTCTATGATTTGTAGAGGGAACGTGCAGTTGTCAGAGTTGGCAGTCTCCAAAAGATATTCAAGTGGTACTCTCAACTGCCTCGAGAGATACGTATTAGAGTGGATCAGAGCTGCTTCGGTCCCTATATCTCATGCTTTACTAGCATTGATAAGAAGTGTAACAGATAGGTTATTACAATGATGGTTGAGCGGTGGATGGACTCCACTCACACCTTTCACCTGCTAGTGGGTGAGATTGCTATTACTCCAAGGATTTTGGCTGGAATCACTGGGCTAGAGTGTGTAGGGCTGCCTAGTCATTTTGACACCAGACTAACATCACCATGCTAGTTGTATGGCACTATATTTGACTTGCTGGGTGTGTCACCTAATGTGTGAGGTGGATACAACATCTCTTATGACAGTTTCCGGGAGGCAGTGTTGGCCGAGACCCTTGGCAGGACCATTTCTGTAGATCAATACACCCGCAATTTTATATTGTATGTGCTGGGATATACTCTATTCACTGACCCTAGGAATAGCATCCACATGTCTGTATTATGGGCTCTTTGCGATTTAGATACTATCGGGAGATTGGACTGGGGCAGTGCCGGTCTCGCTCATTTGATACAGGGGTTGGACCTCTATAGTAAGTACTGTAGAGATCGCTTCATTGGGTGCTGGCAAGTCATAAAGGTAACACAATTCTATTGATTTTGATACTGTATTTGATTGAGTCTTGCTGACTGTATATGTTAACCTTGCAGATCATGGCGTATGAATTTGGGTTGCTGCCAGAACCTGATATCTAACATGGAATACCTCTTGGCTTTCCATGTATGCAGGCATAGAGTGTACCAAGGCAAAGGCTTGACTATACGATGGATGAGTTGCGAGAACATCTCAACGATTTGACCTAGGATCAGGTAAGAAGAAACAATTTAATTAGTGTTAAACTATATTGAACTAGTTTGAGAAATACTTGACCAGGTTTTTATTTTCTCATCATTTTTAGAATAGGTGCACCCCCATCCTTGGAGTAACATGTTTCCTCGGCCCAAATATTGGACTAACTCAGCATGCAAGGATGAGTGGCATATGTTGCTGGAATGTCCTAAGGGTAGACTCTTCTATTCGGGGGAGCACGTGATTGACTGGCATCTGGGGCTAGAGACCCGTGCGGAGCCTGCTGCACCACCATGTGTAATGTTATGGGCATCTTGTACTGACACTAACGTAAAGGTGATTACTAGGTTGACTGGAATCCTAGGATAAGAGCGTTTATCAGATTCACCAGTGGATTATCCCACTTTCATTCAACTGAGGTTATTGGGGCCTGTGGAGCTTTCCATATGTAGAGGTCAGCGTGACAGAGCCAGTGGGATCGAAACCAGACCCGATTTACATAGTAGTTGAGATGGCCATCATGATTCATCAGCATTCGGTAGTTCTCGGGGTGGTAGTACCTCAAAGATATCTCATGATTCCAGACCTAATATGGTCCCACCAAGGTTGATGCCTTGTACTCCAGAGGTGCCCTAGGATATGAGCGTCCAGCAGACTTTATGGAAGGCCAGCTGATGTGGTCACAGAACCCGCTTATCTATACTTATGATGAGACTGGTCATCCCTACGAGACCTCCTTGCCAATGTTGGCAAGGAGTAAGATAGAGTTTGATCCACCAAACACCACTCATGTGAGTACATGTTTTTTGTATTTACTCTGACTTTAGTAGTCTTACGTACGTTTGACCTATGCAGGTACCTAGGGATGCCATGGCTGATGCCTTGAGGCTTCTAACAGGGTTGTGCCACTATCACACCTTTGAGATGCTGACCATTCAGGTGAGTACCTATTATAAATTTGAGTGCATGAAAATGCATGGATGCATGGCTTATATGTCTATATGCTGGTTTTTGCAGACGAGTAGGCAGTTGGAGCAAGAGAAGCGAGATTGCTATGCTCAAATGATAGAGCATATGGGATGAGAGATTGCCCATCCACCGGTGCATTTGGAGCATTATAACATTGAGGTTCCGGATAGCCCTAGTCCAGGTAAGGACCACTCCGGTAAAGATGATGCTTAGAGGAGACATGATGTCGGATTTCCATATGCATGATATTAGAACTCTGTAGTTTCTGTATTAGAATAAGATGGTGTGTTACAGTCTGGCATTGCATACCTAGTACGCTATGTGGCCAAAAGTCTATACACACTTTCTCGTGGTTGAGAGTAGCAGGATTCATATTGTTAGCATAATTTCTATTTATCAATCCATCCGGTCATGGAGATTTGCTAATTGAGCCTGTGGTGGACCAAATGATACAAGGCTAGACTCCTTTTCCCATGATTGTTGCAGAGATGATTCTTAGGTTGGATAAAGTGAAGCGAGGATAGTCTGAGTGCTTCAGTGGCAGTCTACTTCTTCTGTAGGTAAGAATTCTAAGCTGCCTTTACAGGTTTTCAACTTAGAAAAGTTGTGGTTTGCTCTAATTTTTGCATGAGTCATTTTTGTAAGGATTTTGACTCATCGAGCTTTTAACTTTTATTTCAGACACTAACTTTTGCCTGAACTGCCCTTTTGGATTTTCAGCTCAATGGGTCACTCTAATTTTTGCCTGAGCAGCCTTTTGCGAGGTTTTCAACTCAGCAAGCTTTTATTTTTATTTTGTTTTGTTACAGATTTGGCTTCAAGAGAAGCTTGGGATCTTGGCACCACCAGCAGGGGACCTACAGAGATATCTCCCTCACAGCCACATGCGGAGGGGTTATACCTTTAGCAAGGTAAAGACAATGACATTCCAAGGCTGGATTGAGTGGATGGGGACTCGACCTGAGAACAAGATCAGGTGGAGCTGTCCTTGGTGGCATACACAGCATGTGACTGTAATGACCTATATAGATTGTATCCCGCTGCTGGGATTCAGGCATTGCACACACTATAGTCCTACTAGGATCTATCATCAGTATGGCCATCGACAGACTATACCTTGGCTGACAGAGTTTGAGGGAGGAAGGCTAGTGCCTCACTTTGTGGAGCATGTAGAGAGGACTTGGCCTCATCATCGGATAGTGCTGGTGGAGATTGCTGGAGCTGGACCTACCATGGATGATGAGTACAAGCTGTGGGTGCTACACCATGCCTGAGTCCTATACTACAAGACATTATTAGGTAATGATATGGCATGTAATAAAGAAAGATAGCACTCTATGTTTGAGATTTGTATTACTTATGGCTAAGTTTATGAACATGTGTTTCAATTGCATTAATGAGATTAAAACATTTACATGAAAAATATTAAAACCAATATAAAAGTTCTTCAATGTGCATCAGACTTAACCCCTGTTGTTGACCATTCTCGTGTGAGATTTTCTGATCAACTATTCTAATACTCTCCTTTTGTTTTTAAGAGCACTAACTTTTGCATGAGTCATCCGAGTGGATTTTCAACTCATTGAGCAAATATTTTCATTTTGCTTTAAATTTTGCATGAACTGCCTATGTAGGTTTTCAGCTCACCAGGCTTTTCACTTTTATTTTACTTTTCTTTTACCCTTTGCTCTAGAGAAAATACTTCTTCAGTCGGTCAAGGTTGACGGGCTCTGAGAATTTGTTGCCTTCTAAATCTAAGATGCGAACAGTGCCTTTGGAGAGAATATTTTTAACTAAGAATAGGCCTTCCCAGTTAGGTCTGAATTTTCCACAAGGGTCACAGATAGCTAGTCTAACTTGCTTCAGAACTAAATCACCTTCCTATATGGCAACATGCTTGACTTTTCTATTGAATGTATTTACCATGCGCTTCTTGTAAAGCCATAGGTGATAAAGGGCCTTCAACTACTTCTCATCAATAGTAACTAGCTATTCATACCGGCCCTTTTCCACTTAGCTTCTGGCAAATCAGATTCCATAATGACAGGAAGTGATTTCAGCTCCACTTCAATTGGCAATACAGCTTCTGTTCCGTAAATAAGAGAGTAGGGAATGGCACCTGTAGAACTCCTTACAGTGGTTTTGTAACCCTATAAAGCAAATGGTAACTACTCGTGCCAATCCCTGTAAGTTTGTACAGCTTTGGCTAAGATCTGCTTAATCATCTTATTGGCTGCTTCAACTGCCCCGTTAGCTTGAGGGTGGGAAGGAGAAGATCGATGGTGCTCGATCCCATCCTTTTCCACTAAGTCAATAACTTGTTCCTAGAACTGCACTCCATTATCTGATGCCAAGTGATGCGGTACCCCATATTGACATATGAGATTTTTCTCTATAAACTTGGTAACCTGCTTTGCCCCTAATTTACTGTAGGATTCAGCTTCTACCCACTTAGAAAAATAGTCAATAGCCACTAGTATGTACCGATATCCGTTGGATTTGTTAGGATGAATCTCACCCATGATATTAATTCCCCAAGCTGAGAATGGCCAAGGCATTGTCAAATTCTACAATTCGACTGGTGGTATGTGGCTCAGATCATCGTGAATCTCGCATTCATGTAGGACCACATACACCAACATGTATCATTTCCATGACTGATTCAATCTCTTTCCCTAATATGCATCAAAGTTGTAGACCATCCGCTATTCTTCTGTAGAGAACACCTTGATGCTAGGGAAAGTTAGCTGTTAGTCTACATAGAGCTAGCTTATCAGTTCTGTTGGCTTCTTCTAGATAAGTACCAGTCTTTCAAAAGTTCATGATATCTGCATACTATGGGATTTCATCTGGTTGATCTAGTGCCATAACTCATTCTCCCTCATAGCAAGGAATCCTTGACTGTTTGATGAATATAGGTTAAACTTGACTCTACGGTCGTTCACAAACTGAAGCCAGTGTGGCCAAGGCATCGACCATCTGATTCTCCTAACGTGGCATGTGAATAAACTAACAAGAGCTAAAATTGCAAACCATGAGCTTCATGTATTCAGTATAAGGCTTGAGCCTCTCTGATTTGACATCCTACTCGACAATGGATTAGTGAATGACGAGCATCAAATCACAAAATATCTATACATCTTGGGCACCAATCATTAACAATGCTTCTAACCTAAATAGACATGCTTCATACTTAACCATATTGTTGGTGACTGGAAAGCTCAGCCGCTTAGAAAGCATAATGAGTTTGCCTTCAGGAGTGATTAGCAAAACTTCTATACCTATGCCTCTTCTGTTGACTGCACTGTCAAAGTGTAGTTGCCATTTCTAGACATCAACTGCCCCAAGTGCTCATCTGGGAAGTCCAATTCAAAGGTCTCAGAATTATCCATCAGCCTAGATGCTAAGAATTCAGTAATCGCTCTGCCTTTTATCACTTTGGTTGTGATGTACTACACATCAAATTCTGATAACAGGATCAGCCACCTAGAGAGTTTCCCTACCAATGAAAGAGCTACATACAAGTACTTCATAGGGTCAACCTTGGAGATTGCCTGAACTTTGTATGACTAAAAATAGTGTTTGAGTTTCTCGGTGACCTAGACCATAGCCATGCATAGTTCTGTATTTACACTTAGTTGGTAGTAGCTTCTTACTCAAGTAGTAGACAGTATGTTCGACTCCAACTTTGTTCTCCTAAGCCATCATAGCACCCACTGACTCCTCTTCTACGGCTAGATAGAGTAGTAATGGTTTTCCCGGCTGAGGTGGTTACAGGATCGGTGGGTTGGAGAGGTAATGCTTCACCCTCTCAAAAGCAAACTGGCAGTTCTTATGTCAGACCATAGGCTGGTTCTTCCTCCAAAGCTTAAAGATAGGCTCACATATGGTGGTAAGCTTGGTGATGAATCTACTGATGTGTTGGATCTATCCCAAGAATCCCCTGACTTTGGTCTCAGTTTTGGTAATAGACATCTCAATGATCAACTTTGCTTTATCAAGATCTACTTTGATACCCCTCTGACTGACAATGTGGCCCAGCAGCTTGTCGGATGTTACCCTAAATGTACATTTCTTTGGATTTAGCTTGAGTTTATATTTCTCAATGCACGTGAGAAATCTGTCAAGAGCTGTCAGATGCTCTTCTCTGGTGGGAGACTTCACTATCATGTCATCCATATAAACTTCAACCACCTTATGGATCAAATCATGCAACAGTATTGTTGCAGCTCGTTGGTAGGTAGCACCTACATTCTTTAACCTAAAGGGCATGACCTTGTAGCAGTAGGTCCCCTATTCTATGATGAAAGCTATCTTCACCTTATCTGTAATTGCCATCAGAATTTTGTTATACCTAGAGAATCCATCAGTGAAGGAATACATAGTGCTAGCAGCTGCACTATCGACTAGCACATTGATATGAGGTAAAGGAAAGTCATTCTTTAGACATGGTTTATTCAAATCCTTGTATTCTACGTAGACCCTGACCCTGCCATCTTTCTTGGGAATCGAAATCACATTGTCCAACCATTCTGGATAGTCAACCACTTTAAGGAATTTGGCATCCAACTGCTTCTGAACATCTTCCTTGGCTTTTTGAGCCCATATGGTCAAAGATGATGCAGCTTCTACTTAACTGGCTCGAACCCCGGCTTGGTAGAAATTTTATGTTCTGTGATAGATCTGTCGACACCTGGCATGTCTTTATAGCCTAGAGCAAAGGCCTTTATATGCTTTTTCAATGCACTGATTATTTATGTTCTCTCTTCAGAGGTCAAGTTTGATGCAATCTTGAGTAGACATGGCTTGTCATCTGTGTTAATGTTAATATTTTCAATGCATGATGCATTAATGTCAAAAATGCTTGTGTAATGCTCATGTTCATGCACAATGCCATCAGAATACACATCACAAACATAAGCAAAGTTATTTTTCATTACATTATACTTATTTGGAATTACATCACCATCAAATAAAACAGAAAGAGGGACATCAACATCCTCATATAGTAATTCCTCAAAAGCACTATCCACCAGCATGGCAATATCTTCATAGACCTTTGACAGCAGTAGGTCTTCCATGTCTAAGCTCTGCAGCTTGGCTCCCAGTGCAGTGACTATAGAAATTTTTGGCTCCAGATGACTGATGGTGAGATCGGCAACATCACCAAAGATCTGGAAAGCATCATCAAGGCTACTGGTGAAAGAAGCAGTAGTGGCTTTCTTGGCTACTATCAATGCTGACATATCATAGACATCATCGAAAATGGCAAACTGCTGATCAAAGAAATCGTTCGAGTTAGGCGACTTAGGAGCATGATCATGTTGTGTCTCTCACTAAATAAAGAGAACCATCTTTCACTCCTCTGGCTTATCTGAAGTGTAGGGATCAAACCCAATGCAGTACCTCTCTTCCCACATAGCTGTAGGAATATCAAATTCTACCGGACCCTACTGATACCGGCCTAAACCCCTGCCAGGTACAAAGTTCATCAGTTGCATCATCCTCTCCACAGCGGAAATCAATTGGTACAAGTATGATTCAGGTTCTCTGATTATGGCGATCTAAAAACCAATCATGAGAGGGACATCTTCTCTGATTCAGGCCAGAGCTACCTCATCATCAGCAGCAATAGTAACTACACCCTCATTGTGTCGGAACTTGATTTTCTGGTGTAAAGTGGATGGCACACCTCCTAGGGGATGGAACCATGGTTGGCCCAATAGTAGAGCAAATGACACCGGTATGTCAAGAACTATAAACTCCACCACTGATTCGATCGGCCCGATAGTGACAGTGGCAATGAAGGTACCAGTAACCTCCCATTTGGACTTATCATAAGCCCTGATGATAGTCTTGTAGGGATTCAAGTCTGAAAGCTGAACCCTTAGCTTGGGTAGTACCTTGAGAGGATAAACATTGATGCCAGAACCATCATCCACCATGACATAGGGAGTGGAGAAGTTCATAATATTCACCTTGATAAAGAGTGCTTTATTGTGGTGGATTCCCTCAACTGGTAGATCCGTGTCAGAAAAAGTGATCATGTTGGATGGTAATTGCCGGTTTACCAACTGACTCTTCATACTAAAGGTTGAAGCAGATGGAGAGATTCTCATGCTTAAGAGTGCTTTGACAATGGCCTGTCGGTGTTGCTGGGAGGATAGCACCAAGTCCCAAATATTGATGTTAGCTTGTATCTTCTTCAGCTACTTGACAATAACATTATCAAGTTGTGTAGCCGGATCAACTAGTTATGGAGCTGGAACATTGCTTGGACTAGCTTCATCCCTAGCGGGTCTAGCCTTGATCGGCTTTTTAAGAGCTTCTAGTTTCTTCCTAAGGTCGGGAGGAGTGAACATCTTACCACTTTGAGTCATATTGTGGATTTGAGAAGTCATCTTGTTAGCACCTAACCCTTTCTGCTGCTTGGGCGGTTTTGGTGCTGGTTTAGGTACCTTGGGGGTCTCGGCGGACTTGGCCTTTTTGGAAGCCTGATCCTATGATGACTCAAACTTAGTGGAATCCTGAGTAGCTGCTAACTCATCATCTAAGCTATCGTACCATAGGTCAATGGCACCAATGTCAAATCCACCATCAGGCCAAAAGCTGATAGTGGGTAACCGGGTAACCTCCTCATAGCTAAAAGGAGAAAAAGAGTTAAGAACCAAGGATTCTGGTAACCATGATTAAAGCATGTAGGTGTGGTTGGCTTTGTGGTAGTTGGGCAATGGGTTTATTTTGGTTGATGGTTTGGATTTTTCAGGGTCTTCAATCTCACTAGAGTCAATGAGATTTTGAATGACTAGTCTGAGAGAGTGACAATCATCAGTGTTGTGACCATGGTGCTAGTGATAGTAGCAATAAGTTTTGGTGTCTACCAAGGCTGGGGGTGGTGTTTTGAAGTTTGGTTCAAGTGGTTTGATGAGTTTGGCTTTGAGAAGATGCCCCAAAATCTTGGAAAGTGGCATTCCAAGATCTGAGAACCTCTAGGATGGAGTAGTGTTCCGGAGTATGGGGTTTAGTGTTTGTAGGGCATTGATGTAGTGAGGCTTCGGTGTTTATAAGGCATTGGCATAGTGAGATTTTGGTTGCGTCTAAGTGTATGTGGTGGTTTTAGGTTTCTAGAAGGAAGGCTCATTTTTTTCCCCTTAATTTGCTCAATGCGTTATCCCACTAAGTAAATGTTCTCAAAAGTGTGGAACGTTTGGTATTTTAGCTTATCTTGGTAGAGTGGCAGTGACCCCATGATAAGCTTATTGATCATGTCAGAATCAGATGGCTTTTGTCTGACCAGTGCAGCTTTGTCCATCCAGCGACTGAAGTAATCCATAAAAGACTCATTGGTTTTCTGCTTAACCATTTCCAAATCCATCAAAGTTACATCAAACTGGGACTTGAACCCGTATTGTTTACAGAATGTAGTATAGAGAGGCTTCCACTGGGCCGTGGTTGCCTTATTCAAACTGTGATACCAGGCTAGCGCTGGTCCCTCCAATGAGATAAAGAAGAGTTGGACTATCTGATCATCCGACAAGTTTGTAGTGCTCATTATCATGGTGTAGGTCTTTAAATGGTTCTTTAGGTTCCCAACTCCATTGTACTTGAGAACATCAGAGAGCTTGAACTTGGTAGAAAGCCCCTTGATAGCTCTAACAGAGAACTCATCAAAGTCCAAATCAGACCCATGATAGTCTGCAGCTGTTCTATCTTCTATTCCAAGACAGTGGTCTAAGACTTCCAAACATCATACATATGGACCGAGATGTCATCATTGGTCTCCATGTCATACAGGTTAACACCCTTCCTCTTTTCCTTCATCAGAGCTAGTGGGGTGTTGAATTCAGCAAGACTAAGAGCCTCTCGAATCTGTTGTTGCAAGAGAGTCTTAAAGTCATCATTCAGGAGCTTGGCCACAGATTGGTTGATGAGCTTCTGAACTACAACAAGTGTGGTCTCATCCAACACTGGGGCAGGAGGGTCAGATGAGGATGCGACATTCCTGGTGTGCTGAGAGTCTGACATTGTTCTGTACATGATGGAAAGAGTTAGCATGGATGCATGAGTATGTATATGGTGTTTGCGTATGGTGCACGTGATGCAACACGTAGGATGTATATGTGACCTATGCTAGGAAATATACAATGTTATGGCTGCAACAAAGCGAGTTAATATGCATATGTGTTAAATGCACGTAATGCGTCACGTAAGATGTATGCATGTCTTATGCTAGGAAACATCCAGCATTATGGCTATAAAAGGAAATTTATTAGGGAAAATTGCATGAGTATGCATGTATGCGTGTTTAGCAGAAAACACAAAATGGTTAGCGAACATGTAGCACACAATAGCGCTCCCTTCCAACCTTATACCTCCATGAGAATTGGTCAATTCAAGTTCTCCTGTCCTAGGTGGGATACTAACTCGGAATTACATTGGGAACTCAAGGCATGATTTTCTCAATAAGGCAAGCAAAAGGTTTGATCGTTGTCCGATCATATGAGGGATTACAACGAAAACCTGACAGCCTTTCAACCCAATCATATTGCAATGATAAGAGAATACCGTTAGAATAGGCATGAGGTTATGTAACCATACAAAATCATAAAAGGATTCTGACTCTTAGCATAGCAATACGGGCATGACCATATTGTTATGATAAGAGTACGCCGTAGGATAGGCGTGAGGTTGTACAACCAATATGGAATCATGAAAGGATTTTGACTCTTAACAGAGCAATACGTGGGAGGAAAATAGGCTGGGTCTATGCAAATCCACTGACATGATAAGGCAAAGATCCACGTAGCATGCAATAAGGGTCTTAGTTTGGAATGTTGCTAGGCTTGCTATATAGGCTTTAGTCCGGTTTTGAGAACAAGCAAAGGTCTCCCGCCACGTTATCCATAACCTATCCAACCAAATGGAATCATCGAGATAGGACTATACCTTGAGTCTATCCATTAGCAATCATCAACAGTTATCAGTACAATGCAGCAAGTAGTGAAGGTAGATTCACTTTCCTGAGGAGTCAAATGGAGTCCAAGGTACTCACTCGCCCACAATCACCGGTTTGACATAGGACCAGGGTGGTGTGTGCAGACACGGACTGGTGTTGTGATGCATACAATTAATCTAACTATGATGGGAAAATTGATATGGAAACTTTTAGATGCCACCACTCTTTCGCCGTGATGTCCCTAGTGGAGTTACCACTTTGAGTGCCAGTTTCTGCCAATCGCCCAGAGCGAAGCTTGCAAGGCTCATGAATCAACGACCGTACTTGGAGTGTAAGCATAGTCTTCCCTAAGGGGTTACCCTAAGGAATGATATGGACTCAAAAGAGTTGTAAGGGAGTCACCACCATATGGTTCCGAATTGGTCCAACCGACCCATAGCATGAGTGCTAGTTAAACCCTTCAGAGATTGGGTTTAGGTGGTGGAGATCTATTTCTATGAGTTTCCAAAATCAATTTTACCATTATAGTTGGAATTAAGTATCCTAAGTAGGCAAGCATATGAGCGTATATGTAAGGACACAGTGCGACATGCGATTTGGTGTTACACGGTTGCACGTAGAATGGCATATAATGCTATATGGCATTTGGATGGCATGGCATGCGAAGTAGTAATAAAATAACATGGCATATGCATGACATGTGAATGTGAATGACATATCATATGCATGACATGGCAACTTAGCATGATAGATAAGCATATAATCATGATAAATAGCACGTATAATGTAAAATGTTAGCGTTCTTGGATCGTGTTGCCATTATAGAATGTATGGTGTATGCATGGCATATGAAGTGAATGGCATGGCATATGCATGACATGTGAGATAGATGATATGGCACATGCATGGCATATGGAATGGATGATGTACCATATGTATGATATATGACATAGCAATATATATATGTAATGGTATGGCATATGCATGATATGGCATAGTGATGCGTATATGAGTTGATATTCAACACGGTATATGTCATGGCATATGACATGATATATGGTATGACATACGGCATGACATGGCATATGACATGTGACATGGCATGGCATTATGGCATAATTACATATGAAATGACATGTATATGCATGGCATATAGTATGGTAAATGGCGCGTTATTGGATGGTGAGTTGGCATATTTTGATCATATTTAGCATATTTATACGTATAAGCATACAAAATATAGTATGTTATGACATGGCATATGCATGGTATGTCATAGTAGTGTGTGATGTGGCATATGACATGATGATATATATTTTAGCAAATATTAATCATCCATGAATAAAAATACCAAAAGGCCGCTGAAGGGGATCGAGGAATTAAGGGATTACACGCAAGAGATGGGATAAATTATTAAAAAGCCATAATAAATCTATCCTATTACAAAAATATCCTCGCACACATATTTTGGGATGTTAAGTAACATCCCCTCCTCCTCGGGTACTATTTCACCTCGGGTAGCACGAGCCAAAAATGCACGAATGAAAATATGCAAAATAAACAAATAAATTCATTAATAGCAAATGAATTTAGGATTTATTTGACTAGACCAATGCCATGTGAAAGCATGAACCAAGAGTCAAAATCCAATTAATTGTTAGGCAACAATCACATGAATTTATACAAGTCGGATCGTGAAAATTAATAAGAATAAAAATAATTTTAAGCAAAATTATTTTTGTTTGATCATGGAAAATCAAATGGGAGTGCTAACATCACTTGGAATAATTTGGAGATAGCCCCTCAACCAATTTGAATCCAATC
>CANYBF010839783.1:0-14678 GCA_948192965.1 Dalechampia spathulata
TCTGCATTGAATGTAAGAGTTACTATCAATCTGTTGCTTCAAATCTCTTAACAGTTTTCTCTATGTTTTGATGCAAAGATCATCTTTTGGTTTGTTGTTTTAAAATAAAATTTTAAATTTCTTCCGCTGCTTAATTGACTACACAAACCAACATAATGTGCCTACATTAGGTGGCACATATAGGTCAAATTTATGATATGTTGGACATATGCTGCTACATGTTGCACATATAACCTTTTTTTGGGTTATATGCTGCACATATAGCACTATGTGCTGCGTACATAACATGTATTTTTCAAAGATCTCACATTGCTAATGTGATTTTCTCAATTCCATCACCTACACCTATAAATATAAGCTTTGTAGTTATGGAAAAGGGTCTAAAAATTAACCAAACCTGCCTAAACTCTACTAAATTCTAATCTCACTTAATTAAACACTTAATTAAGTAATTAATCGAGGATTAAAGACTAATTAACCATAATTAGATCCCTAATCACATTTAGAATCAAGATCTCAGAAGCGTAATCCATCTTGGTGAGTTGAATGCCTATTCTCTTCTCCTTCTTGTCTTGATTTCATGATAGGTTGTGATTTTAGCTTTATTTTAATGATTTGGCTTCAATCATGCATGATTTGATGATTGCCAATGCTAAATAATCTGCCATTATGATAAATCTATTGAGATTTGGGTTGGATTTCATGTTTTTACTTAAAAATTCATTTTCTTTTAGATCTTCCTTGCTACATGTTGTGCACATCACATGATGTGCGCAATACATAGCTTACATGTGGCACATACCATGTGATGTGCTGCACACATCATATCGTGATTTGCCAGAAAACTTCATTTTTCACTTCTTTTTGCTTATTGCCTGACAAATACTAAAGTCCTCAATAGCATTTATGGCTTCATAGTAGCCCTAATGATCTAAGTTCATCATATAGCATCCATATTTTATCAATTTTAGCTTTTAAATCAAGTTAAATGATTATTTAATTTATTTAATTCATGTTTTATGATGTAATTGGCTTTTATTGGTTGAGTTTGCTATCTCTTATTGACATTTAGTGATGTTAGTAACTCCTATTCATTGTGCCATGATCATTTGCTTATGATTTTACCATTAAATCATCTCATTTTTTTAATTACTAGATTAATGCTATCTTAATTGTGTTTATTATTTATCACTTGACATGTTTAACTTGATTGGTTATTGATTTATTTTTAAGTGATGTTCCATATAATCTTAGAAAGTCCAATTTTGCTATTGGTCAATTTTGCCTAAAATTGATTGATTTTGCATGATTTTTCATGATCCAACTCGTGTTAATTCATTTTCATGATTGTTGTCATTACATTCATCAAAGTTTGGCTTTTGATTCATGCTTTCATATGGTATAGAATTAGTCGATCTAGTCCTAAATTTTATTTGCTACTAACAATGTTGTTTGTTTATTTTGCATTGTCACTTATGCATTTTTGGCTCGTACTGTCTGAGTTTGACTTTTTTTTGAATGGATAAGACGTTACCTAGTGTCTTGGATTCATGTATCAATGAAGATTCTTTGTAATAGAATAGTTTTATTCTCCCTATTTCTGTATGATTTAGCCCTAAATCCCTCGTGTATCCCCTATCTTCTTCAATCCCTTTCATTGGCTGCTATTTTACTTCATGCAGCTTTGCTCCTTATTTTATATCTGCCATGATGTATGTCTTATCATTGCTATATGATATATGCCATGTTATCTCACATGTCATGCTTATACCATATCATCTTACATGCCATATCACTTCACATGTCATGCCTATGCTATAAAATCTTACATATCATGTCTATGTCATATCATCTCACATCGTTTATGCCATGTTATCCACATATCATGCTTATGTCATATCATCTGACATGCTATGCTTATACCATATTATCTCACATGTCTTATGTCATGTTATCTCACATGTCATACTTATGCCATATCATCTCATATGTCATGTATATGTATGTTTCATGCCATAATCGCCATATCATGATGCCATGCTATGATTACCATATCATGATGTCATGTTATATCTGCTATGATTGCTACTATGTTATACCCTGCTGTGTGCTTATTTCATGCTTATGAATGCTCACTTGCCTAGGGCAATTAACTCAATTAAAATGGTAAAAGCAAACTTGAAACTCTGAGTGAATAGATCTTCACCACCCAAACCTATCTCTGAAGGGTTTAACTTAGCACTCATGCTAATGGGTCAGTTGAACCAATTCTAGAATCATCCAGTGGTGACTCCATCTTATGACCCTTTTAAGTCTATCTCATTCCTCAAGGTAGCCCCACAAGAAGGCTGTATTTTTGCTCAAAGCGGGCCCTTGGTTTGTGCATCACAAGCCTCGCTTTAGGTCATGGTGAAAGCCCCACCCACAATGGTGACTCCCTTGGAGACTTATGATGAAAGCATGGTGGCATTAAAATATTTGAGTTTCATATCACTTTTCTCATTCTAATAGGGGTAATTATATTACATTTCACATACACAATTTACATCTGCACACCACCATTTATCCTATGTTAAACCGGTGATTATGGGTGAGTGATTACCTTGGACTCCATTTGACTCCTTAGGAAAGTAAGTCTACCTTTACCACTCATTGCCTTATACCATTGATCATTAATGATTCATGATGGATAGACGTTAGGTTTAGTCCTATATCGATGATTCCATTGAGTTGGATAGGTTATAGATAATGTGGCGGGGGGATCATGTTAAAATCCTTTTATGACTCTGCATTGGTTGCATAACCTTATGCTTATTCCACTAGCAGTCTCTTATCATAGCAATATGATCATGCTAAAATGCTATTGATTTTTTACCTTAATTCCTTATATGATCAAGCACTAATCATCTTTTTCTTGCCTTAAATGCTGAGAGTATCGCATCTCAAGTTCCCAGTGTAACTCTAGGCTAGTATCCCACCTAGGAGATTTTGGACTGACCTATCTTCATGGAGGTATTAGGGTGGCAGGAAGCATTGCTCTGTGCTGCGTGTTCACTAACCTTTTTGTGTTTTCTATCTAATTCATATACATGTATGCTTACACATGATTTCACTAACCACTTTTTCTTGTAGCCATAACGCTAGATGTTTCCTAGCATAGGTCATGCATACATCCTATGTGTTGCATCACACATATTTTATGCAATCGCATATACATACACATACATCCATGCTAATTCTCTATATCATGTACAAACCATTTTAGACTCATAACCTGCTAATAACATCGCTTCTCCATCTGACACTTTTTGCTTAGTGCTGGATGATGCTTCAGTTACTATGGTTCAACAGCTTATTGATTAGTCTATGGTCAATATTTTGATCAATGAATTCAAAACTTTACTGTAACAATAGATCTAGAAAGCTCTATGTCTTGAAGATTTCATTAGCCCGCCAGCTCCTATGAAGGATAAGAGGAAAGCGGTCAATCTATATGATGTTGAGATAGATGATGAGGTCTCGTTCCATATGAATGATGTTCATAAGTCTGAGACATTTGCACTAGAGTAAAATATAGAATAGCTACAGTCTATCATGAAGACCAAGGGCAGGGGGTCTAATATTGACTTTAATGAGTTCTCTATTTGGGCTATTAAGGGGCTGCCTACTAAGTTCAAGCTCCCAAATGTTCCAAAGTATAGTGGGATTAAGGATCTGAAGAATCATCTTAAGACTTACATGATGATGATGAGCACTACAGATTTATCAGATGAGCATATAGTTAGACTCTTCTTCATCTCACTAGAGGGACTAGCGCTAGCCTGGTATTACAGTCTGAATAAGGCAACCATAGCCAAGTGGAAGCCTCTCTATACTGCTTTTTGCAAGCAGTACGGGTTCAAATCCCATTTCGATATTACTCTGCTAGATCTGGAAATGGTGAAGCAGAAAGCTAATGAGTCTTTCATAAACTACTTTAGCTAGTGGATGGATAAAACTATTCTGGTTAGATAGAAGCCATCTAAATCAAACATGATTAACAAGCTTATTATGGGGTCATTACCATTATACCAGGATAAACTGAAGTATCAAACATTCCATACCTTCGAGGACATATACGTTTGGTGGGCAGCCTTTTCCCAAGCAAATATAATATGCTCCATATAGCACCATGCCTTAGGGTCCCAAATGATACTTCTTTGACCTATGATGTACATCCCAATGTGCCTACATTGGGTGGTGCACATAGGTCAAATTTATGATATGTTGGGCATTTACTATTACATGTTACGCATATAGTCTTTTTCTGGGTTATATGTTATGTATATAGCACTATGTATTGCACACATAGCATGTATTTTTCTAGAATCTCACATTTCTAATATGATTTTCTAAATTTCATTACTTACACCTATAAATATAAGCCTTGTATTTAGGGAAAAGGGTCCAAAAATTAACCAAACCTGCCTAAACTCTGCCAAATTCTCATCTCACTTAATTAAACACTTAATTAAGTAATTAATTTAGGATTAGAGACTAATTAATCCTAATTAGATCCCTAATCATGTTTGGAATCAAGATCTCGGAAGCCTAATCCGTTTTGATGAATGCCTATTCTCTTCTCCTTCTTGTCTTGATTCATGATGGATTTGTGATTTTAGCTTTATTTTAATGATTTAGCTTCAATCATGCATGATTTGATGATTACCAATACTTATTCGTAGTCTAAATGATATGCCATTATGATAAATTTACTGAGATTTAGGTTGGATTTCATGTTTTTGCTTAAAAATTCATTTTCTTTCAAATCTACCTCACTACATGCTACACACATCACATGATGTGCACCATACATAGCTTACATATGGCATATATCATGTGGTGTGCTGCGCACATAATGTCCTAATTTACTAGAAAACTTCATTTTCACTCATTTTTTCTTATTTCCTAACAAATATTGAAGTCCTCAGTAGCATTTGTAGCTTCATGTAACCCTAATGATCTGAGTTCATCATATAGCATCCATATTTCATTAATTTTGGCTTTTAAATCAAGTTAATTGATGTTTTATGATGTGATTGGCTTTGGTTAGTTGAGTTTGCTATCTCCTATTAACATTTAGTGATGTTAGTGACTCCCATTCATTGTGCCATGATCATTTGCTTATGATTTTACCATTAAATCATCTCATTTTTGCTTAATTACTTAATTAATGCTATCTTAATTGTGTTTATTATTTATCACTTGACATGTTTAGCTTGATTGGACATTGATTTATTTCTAAGTGATATTTCATATGATCTTAGAAAGTCCAGTTTTACTATTGGTCAATTTTACCTAAAATTGATTGTTTTTGCATAATTTTTCATGATCTAGCTCATGTTAATTCATTTTCATGATTGTTGCTATTACATTCATCAGACTTCAGCTTTTGATTTATGCTTTAACATGATATAAAATTAGTTGATTTTATCCTAAATTTCATTTGCTACTAACAATTTTGCTTATTTATTTACATTTTCACTCGTACATTTTTGACTTATGTATCCCCTATCTTCTTCAATCTCTTTCACCGGCCTCTATTTTACTTCATACAACTTTGCTCATTATTTTATATCTACCATGATGTATGTCTTATCATTGTTATATTATATATGTCATATCATGCCTATGTCATGTCATCTCATATGTCATGTCTATGCCATGTCATCTTACATACCATGCCTATGCCATATCACTTCATATATTGTGCCTATGCCATGTCATCTTACATGCATGCGTATGCTATGTCACTTCACATGTCATGCATATGCCATATTATCTTACATGCCATGCTTATGCCATGTCATATCACATGTCATGTTTATGTCAAGTCATCTCACATGTCATGCTTATGCCATATCATCTTACATGTCATGCTTATGCCATGTCATCTCACATGCCATGCTTATGCCATGTCATCTCACATGTCATGCTCATGCTATATCATCTCGCAGTGCATGCATATACCATGTTTTATGCCATGATCGCCATATCATAATGCCATGCCATGATTGCCATATCATGATACCATGTTATATCTGCTATGATTGATGTTGTGCTATACCTCATTGTGTGCTTATTTCATGCTTATGAATGCTTACTTGCCTAGGGCAATTAACTTGACTAAAATGGTAAAAGCAAACTTGAAACTCTAAGTGAATAAATCTTCACCACTTAAACCTATCTCTAAAGGGTTTGACTTAGCACTCATGCTAATGGGTCAGTTGAACTAATTCCGGAACCATCTGGTGGTAACTCTATCTTATGACTCTTTTGAGTCTGTCTCATTCCTCAAGGTAGCCCCTCAAGAAGACTGCATTTTTACTCCAAGCAAGCCCCTAATCCATGCATCGCAAGCCTCACTTTATGTCACGGTGAAAACCCCGCCATACTATATCATGTCATCTTTCACATATCATACCTATGCCATGTTATCATTTCACATTTCATGCCTATATCATGTCATCATTTCACATGTTATGCTTATGCCATATCATTTCACATGTCATGTTTATGCCATGTTTCCATTTCACATGGTATGTTCCATTCACCATGATTACAATGTCATAATGCCTTACCATGATTGTTATACCATGATGTCATATCATGATTGCCATATTATATTTATGTGCTATATTTATTATAATTGCTACCATGCTTGATTGCATTGTATGCTTATTTTATACTTATGAATGCTCACCTACCTAAGATAATTAACTTGACTAAAATGGTAAAATCAAACTTGAAACTTGAAGATAATAGATCTTCATGACCTAAACTTGTCTCTAAAGAGTTTGACTTAGCACTCATGTTATGGGTCAGTTGAACTAAATCTAGAACCATCCAGTAGCGACTCCATCCTGTTACTCTTTTGAGTATGTCTTATTCCTTAAGGTAGCCCCTCAAGAAGATTACACTTTCACTCCAAGTAGGCCCCCAATCTGTGCATCGCAAGCTTTGCTCGAGGTCGCGATGAAGCTCCCGCCCATAGTGGTGACTCCATTAGGGACTTACAGTGAAAGAGTGATGGCAATGAAATCTTAGAGTTTTATATCGATTTTTCCATTCTAGTCTGGTTAGTTCTATTGTATATCATATTGTCTGCACACCACCATTCATCCCATATCTAACCAGTGATTATAGGTGAGTGAATACCTTGGACTCTATTTGACTCCTTGGGAAAGCAAGTCTGCCTTCACCACTCATTACCTTATACTAAGGATGGTCGATGATTCCTTGAACAGATAGACACTAGGTATAGTCCTATATTGATGATTCCATTCAATTAGATAGGTTATGGATAATATGGTGAGGGACCTTAGCATGTTCTTACCAGACTAAAGCCCATGTAGTTAACCATAGCAATATTCCAAAACTAGGACCCTTTATTCGCATACTATATGGATTTATGTCTTATCATATTAGTGGATTTGCTTAAATCTGACCACTTTTCCCACCTCATATTACTTTTCTAAGATTCAGAAACCTTTCATGGTTCTATATTAGTAGCATAATCTCATACATATTCCATTGGCATTCTTTTATCATAGCAATATGATCATGTCATCTTGCTCTGCTAAGAGTCAGAATCCCTTCATGATTGTATATTGGTTGCATAACCTCATGCCTATTCCATTGGCATTCTCTTACCATAGCAATATGATTATGCTGAAACACTATCTGATTTTCACCATAATCCCTTATATAATCAAGCAATGATCATCCTTTTGCTTACCTCATATGCTAAGAGTATCATACCTCGAGTTCCGAATGTAACTATGAGCTAGTATCCCACCTAGGAGATTTTGGATTGACCAATCTTCATGGAGGAATAAGGATGGCAAGGAGTTCTATTGTGTGCTACGTGTTCACTAACCTTTTTCATGTTTTCTATCCAACATGCATACATGCATGCTCATGCATGATTTTCACTAACATGCATGATTTTCATTAACCATTTCCTAGTATAGGTCATGCATACATTTAACATGTCATATCATGTGCATCACATGCAATCACATATGCATACATATAGATCCATGCTAAATTTTTCTATTATGTGCAGACCATGTCAGACTCACAGGCTGCTAAGAATGTTACATCGCTATTGAACACTTTTTGCTCTATGCTTGATGATACCTCACTTATTGCTGTTTAGTAACTTATTGATCAGATTATGGCTAAGCTCTTGTCCAGTGACTTCAAAATTCTCCTACAATAACAAATTCAGGAAGCTCTCATTCTTGGAGACTTCATCACCCTACTAGCTTCTATGAAGGATAAGGGCCAAGCAGTTAACATGTATGACATCAAGACAGATGATGAGATCTCGCTTCATATGGATAATGTTCGTAAGTTTGAGACTTCTGCCTTAGAATAAAAGATAGAACAATTGCAATCTATCATGAAGACCAAGGGAATGGGGTCTAATCTGGATTTTAATGAGTTCTTAATCCGAGCTATTAGGGGGCTGCCCGCTAAGTTTAAGCTCCTGGATGTTTCCAAGTACAATAAGGTTAGGGATCTAAAGAATCATCTCAAGACCTATACCATGATGATGAGTACTATAGACCTAGCGAATGAGCAGATAGTCTGACTCTTCTTTATCTCACTAGAGGGACCAACACTGGCCTGGTATCATAGTCTCAACAAGGTAATGACAACCGAGTGGCCTTTCTGCACTACTTTCTGTAAGTAATACGGGTTTAAATATTATCTTGATATCACTCTGCTGGATCTAGAGATGGTTAAGTAGAAGGCTAACGAGTCTTTCATGGACTACTTTAGCCAATGGATGGATAAGGTTATGTTGGTCAAACAAAAGCCATATGAATCGGACATGATTAATAAACTTATTATGGAGTCACAACCATTATACTAGGATAAGTTGAAGTATTAGACTTTCCATACCTTTAAGGATATTTACTCAGTTGGCCAAAGGATTGAGCAAACAAAAGGGCTGAAGAAGAAGGAGCTTTCCTTCATCAAACCTAAAACCACCATATACACCAAAATATAACATAAATTCTACTATATTAATGCCCTACAGATACTAAATCCTATACTTAGAAACACTACCTAGTCCTGGAGGTACTCGAATCTTGGGATGCCACTTTCCAAGGTTTTCAGGCATCTTCAAAAAGCCAAACTCATTAAACCACTCAAGGCAAACTTCTAAACACCACCCTTAGCCTTAGTCACCAAAACCTACTGCTATTACCATCGATGTTCAAAAGTCAAAGAAGGATAAGTCGATTGGGTATCCTAAAGCATCCAAGCCGGCACCGAAGGTTCCCAAGCAATAAAAAATGTTAGGTGCTAATAAGATATCCTCTCAAATTTAGTGCTAATAAGATATCCAAGCAATAAATAACATTACCCAAAGTGGTAAGGTGTTCACTCCTCCTAATCTCGGGAAGAAGTCGAATGCTCTAAGGCTAGACTTATTATGGATGAGGCTGTTCTAAGCAATGCACTAGTTCCATAACCTACTAATAAGGGTAAAGAGGTTGCTCAACCTGAGAATATAGTCATCAAGCAGTTGAAGAAGATACAGGTTAACATCAGTATCTGGGACTTGGTGTTATCTTCCTATGGGCCATCATTGAGGCACTCTCTATCATGAGGATTTCTCCATCTGCCTCTACCTTCAACATGAAGAGCCAATTGGTGAACCAAGAATTATAGTCTAGTATGATTGCTTTCTTGGATACGAATTTACCAGCCAAGGGTACTTGAAACAACAAAGCACTCTTCATCGGGGTGCATATCATGAACTTCTCCACTCCTTATGTTATGGTGGATAACGATTCTAGCATCAATATTTGTTTGCTTAAGGTGTTACCCAAACTCGAGATTCAGCTTTTAGACTTAAAGCCATCTAGCACTATAATCAAAGAGTATGATAAGTCTAAGCAGGAGGTTACTAGCACCTTCACTGCACTGTGATTATCAGGTCGATCGAGCCAATGATAGAGTTCATAGTTCTTAACATCCTAGTGTCATTTGCTTATTGTTGGGCTGACTATGGTTTCATCCATTAGGAGGTATGTTATCCACCTTTCATCAAAAGATAAAGTTTTCACATGACGAGGCTGTGGTTACCATTGCTGATGATGATAAGGTTGCTTTAGCCTGCATTAGAGAGGATATCCCTCTCATGACTGGTTTTTAAACCACCACCATCAGAGAACCTAAGTCATACTCATACCAATCGAGTCCTACCATTAAGAAGATGTTGCATAATATGAACTTTATGCTTGGTAGAGGTTTGGGTTGATACTAGCAGCGACTGGTGGAGTTCAATATCCCTATAGCCATATGGGAGGAGAGATACTGCATTAGGTTTGATCCCAATACTTTAAACAAGTTAGAAGAGTGCAATATGGTTTCCTTTATTTAGGGAGAGACATTGTATGATCATGCTCTTAAGTTGTCTAACTCAGATGACTTCTTTGATCAGCAGTTCATCATATTTAGTGATGTTTGTGACCTATCAGCCTTGACAGCATCCAAAAAGGTTGTTGCCACTTCTTCCACTATCAACCCTGATGATGACTTCTAGATCTTTGGTAATGTTACTAATCTTACTACTGGTCACCTCAAGCCATAACTTACTACAGTTGCTGCATTGGAGACCAAGTTGCAGGGTTTGGATATGGGGGATTTGTTTCTTCAGAAGGTCTATAAGAATATCACCATCTTAGTAGATAATACTTTTGATGAGCTTATGTATGATGATGATGATGTCCCTATTTTTATAATTTTTGATGTTGATGTATTCCCTTCAAAATTTAATGCAATGAAAAATGGTTTTGCTTATATTTGTGATGTGTATTCTGATGGCATTATGTATGAACATGAGCATTTTTGACATTAATGCATCATGCATGGAAACTATTAACATTGGCATAGATGATAAGCATTATCTTCTCTAGATTGCATCCGATTTAACCCTTGATGAGAGAACAAAAATCATCAGAGTATTGAAACAGCACATAAAAGAATTTGCTTTAGGCTATGAAGACATGTCGAGTGTTAATAGAACTATAGCAAAACATAGAATTCTAATCAGACCTGAGTTCAAGCCAGTCAAGTAGAAGTTTCATTAACTCTGACCAAAATGGTCTTAGAAAGTTAAGGAGGATATCCACAAGCAGTTGGATGCTAAGTTCTTTAAAATGGTTTACTATCTTGAATGGTTGGCCAATATGGTTTTGGTTCTTAAGAAAGAAGTTTGGGTCAGCATTTGCATAGACTATAGGGATCTAAACAAGGCATGCCCAAAGGCTGACTTTTCTTTGCTTCATATCGACGTACTGGTTGATAGCGCAACTGCTAGTGCTATGTATTCCTTTGCTAATTGATTTTCTAGATACAATTAAATTCTCATGGCTATTATGGATAAGATGAAGATGACTTTCATTATAAAATAGGGCACCTATTGCTATAAGGTCATATCCTTTAGTCTAAAGAATTTAGTTGCTACCTATCAGAGGGCTGTAATAACCTTGTTGCATGATCTAATCCATAAAGAGGTCAAAGTCTATGTGGATGATGGTGAAGTCTCCTACTAAGGAATAATAAATGGCTACTCTTGACAGATTTCTCACACGGATTGAGAAGTACAAGCTCAAGCTGAACTTAAAGAAGTGTACATTCAAGGTGACATCTAGTAAGTTGTTGGTCATATTATCAGCCAGAGGGGTATTGAAGTAGATCTCAATAAGGCAAAGTTGATTTGTAAGATGCCTATTCCTATAACCGAGATCAAAGTTAGGGAATTCCTAGGAAAGCTCTAGTATATTAACAAATTCATTGCTAAGCTCACTACTATATGTGAGCCTATCTTTAAGCTTTTGAGGAAGAACCGGCCTTCCATTTGGGATAGGAATTATCAGTTTACATTCGAGAGGGTGAAGCATTACCTCACTAACCCACTAATTCTACAGCCGCTATGACAAGGAAAACCATTGTTACTCTATCTATCCTTAGAGGAAGAGTCAATGGGAGCTATGGCTAGTTAAGAGAATGTAGCCAGAGTCAAGTATGCCATTTACTACTTGAGTAAGAAACTGTTGACAACAGAGTGTAGGTGCAACACTGTAGAGAAGCCATGCATGGTTATGGTCTGGATCACTAAAAAGCTCAAACACTACTTGTTACTTTGTTAAAACATGTTTAGTAGCGGAAGGTGATTTTTAAAACTTTTAAAACATGTTAATTAAGTGGATCTCGGCAATCATACATATAGAACTTGCATAAGAGAAGATATCATGATAAGAGAGCAGGTAAACTTACTTTTAGCCAATCTCCTTCGTTCTTGTTCATCTAAAAAGTTGTAGCAAAATTTTCAATCCCCAAACTAGAGGATCTCCAAATTATCCATATAAGTAAGAAGAAATGGTTAGTAATCAAATTACTAGCTTTTTTTAGAGACTAGTAAAAACAAAAACAAAGGAAAAGAGGATAATGGATGATTATAGGATTTAGCTTTCTCTTTTGATCTTGATCAAAACCGAGTTCTTCTTCTTCTCTAAGAGCTTTGAATGAGGCTAGAAAGGATAAGGAAAGGAGGCAGCTGAAAATCCCTTTTTTTTTGTAACCTTAAAAGTTGTGTTAGATAACTTTTTAAAATCTAATTAGGTTTTTGGGTTACTTAAGTCACATGCATGTGCATGTCACATGCTTCAGGCATGTGACTTGCAAGTGCATGACTTAAAATACCTCATGAAGCACATGATAATCATATGTCTTTTCCTTTTGACTTATAACACATGAATAAATCATGTGACACTCACATATTGACTAAATCATGTCCAAGCTCATATATGGCATGCATATGGCATATGCCATCTTAAAACACATGTATCTTGAGTTCTACTTATCCAATTTGTATGATCTTAGTATCAAATTGAAGCTCTTTTCATGCTCTATCAAATAAACATAAAATATCTATGTTATCTTTTAACCATAAAACATTATATTATCAACATCCATTCATTATTACCATTCCTTTAACTTTTAGTGTGCCACCTTTAGGTTCTTGACATGTTGACAACATCTATTAATCTCTAATTAATAATGCAAATCAAGAGTGGTGTCTAGTCATACATCATGATTATCCAAATATTAAGAGGTCATAAGTTTAACTACAACCCTTTCATAGTCAGACTGGGGTGGGGAGTCAAAATATAGTGATCCATAGTCAAGATAACCTTACTATCTCAAATCTTAAGGATACTTGCACTACTGATATGAGCGAAATGTATTTCACAGACATAAATCAATTATCCATATGAAATCTTACTGGCAAGGTCTCCAATGAGCTTGTCTTTAACTATCCATCCAAATGTTTACTTTAGATAACTCATGTCATAGTGAATGAGATTCACCCCATAAGGAAGTATAGCATGTGCTGATCTTAACCACATTAATAATATCCATTCTTATTAATACATTGATCAGGGGTCATTTAGATATTAAACATTTACATACAATAAGAATCTCAATTCATAAACTCTTTATGAATTCCTTTGTATTATTCTAGTATCTTAGAATTCATTATTTAGTTAAAAGCCTTTCCAACAAACTCAATAATGAATAATTCCTTTTATTGATAAAATGTTCAATATTAAATTACAATAAAAACATGATGCTCTAGAGCATACACTAACAAACTCTCACTTGCGCTAGAGCTAATCATACATAAACTTCAAACCCATGGAAGTTACATGCCTATCATGGTTGCTTCTTATCAAAGCTTTAGTGAGAGGGTCCATCATGTTTTATTCTATAAGAACTTTATTAACCTCTACTTCTCCTCTACCAATGATTTCTTTAATCAAATGGTATCTGTTAAGTACATGTTTGCTCTTTTGATGAGACCTAGGCTTCTTTGCTTGGGCTATTGCTTCGTTATTATCACATAATAGAGGAATAGTATTTATACTATAGGGAACCATACTGAGTTCATGAATGAACTTCCTAATCCATATGGCCTCCTTAACTGCATCAAACGCAACTATGTACTCTACTTCCGTAATTGAATCTACTGTAGTTTCTTATTTAGAAATCTTCCAAACAACAGTACCACCATTCATCATGAACACATAACCTGATTGAGATTTGTAATCATCTTTATCATATTGGAAACTGGCATCAGTATACCCAGTTATTTGCAAATCCCTTTCTCTATATGCCAAGAACATATCCTTAGTCCTTCTCAAGTACTTAAGGATATTCTTGACAGCTACCCAATATTCCTCTCCATAACTAGATTGGAACCTACTTATGACTGATCGAACATCAAAATGGTAGTTTTTATTGGTTAAAATGATCCATTTTAGGTTAGGATTTTAGCTAGAACAGATAACTTGTGCATATTTTATGTTTTGCAGGACTCATCAGGGTCAAGGAAGGAAAAGTGCTTAAAAGAATGAATCTGGACGCTTTTCTGGATTAAGGCATTTGATTGACGCTTGCGGGCATAAGAGAAGGGCACGACGACCTGTTCGTCCTTTATTTTTAAATTCGAATTTCTAGTATTGGATTAGGATAGGATCTTTTGTAACCGATGAAGGGATTATCCCTTACTCTCTGTTAGGTTATTTCTACTCTTATAAATAGGAGACTTT